>PVLC010021114.1:0-28383 GCA_004027655.1 Graphiurus murinus
ACTTTGGCTATCCTGGGCTTTTTGTTTTTCCAGATGAATTTAAGGACTGATTTTTCTATGTCTGTGAGGAGCGTCCTTGGCAATTTCATGGGTATTGCATTGAATTTGTAGATCAGTTTTGGGAGGATGGCCATTTTGATGATATTTATTCTGCCTATCCAAGAGCATGGGAGGTCCTTCCATCTCCTAAGGTCTTCGTTGATTTCTTTCTTCAGTTTTCTATAATTTTCCTTATAGAGTACTTTTGGTATAATTTTATCAATATCAATTCTGCCTGTTTATGAACATGAGAGATATTTCCATATTCTAGTGTCTTCTTCAATTTCTTTCTTTGGTATTCTATAATTTTTATTGTAAAGGTATTTCACATCCATATGCAGATTTATTCCTAATTTTTTGAGGCAATTGTACATGGTATTGTTTTCCTCATCCCCCCCCCGACCCAGCAGAATGGTTATTTTTGTATAGGAAAGCTACTGATTTTTGAATGTTGATTTTGTATCCTGTTACTTTGCTGAATTCATTCCCTCTAAAAAGCCTTCTGATGCAGCTTTTGGATATTTTATTTGTAGGAACAGATCATCTGCAAACACTGGTCATTTAACTTCTTCCTTTCCTGTTTGTATCCTTTTTATTTTCTACTCTTACTTAATTGCCTTGGCTAACACTGCAAGTACTATTTTAAATAGGAGTGTCAAGACTGGATATCTTTGTCTTGCTCCTGATTTTAGAGGAAATGCTTTCTATTTTTCTCCCTTACACATGATGTTGGCTTTTAGTTTGTCATATATAGCCTTTATGATGTTGAAGTAAGTTTTTTCTATCCCTAATTTCTTCATTTTTTTTTTTATCATAAATAAGTTGTAATCTTTTTTTTTTTTTTTTTTGTGGAACTTGAGATTGAACCCCAGGGGCATTTGACTTTGAGCTATATTCCCATCCCTACTTACTTTTTGTTTTGAAATAGGGTCTTGCTAGGTTGCTGATTGTCTCACTAAGTTGCTGAGGCTGCTCTTGAACTTGTGACCCTCCTCTCTCAGTCTCCTAACTATTGGGATTACAGGCATATGTTATCAGGCCCAGCTAGGGTGCTAAATGTTGTCAAAGGCCTTTTCTGCAATTATTGAGATAATTATGTGATTTTTGTCCTTAATTCTATTTATTTAGTAAATTGCATTTATTTATTTGCTATTGTGATGTATAGTTGCATCTCTTAGGTGAAACTAGCTTGATTATGATGTACAATTTTCTTAGAGTTTTGTTGAATATGATTTGCTAATGTTTTATTAAAGACTTTTGCATCTGTGCTCATCAGGAATATTGGTTGTATTTTGTTTCCTTAATGTGTCCTTGCCTAGTTTTAGTATTAGAGCCATTGTGGCTTCATAGAATGATTAGAAGTATTCTATGGTTTTGTATTTCTTGGCATTGTTTGAGGGACATTGGCATTGGTTTTTATTTAAAGATCTGATAGAATTCATTTGAGAATATGTCTGGCCTGGGATTTCGCACTTCAATCCCCCCCCCCTTTTTTTTTGCAGTACTGGGGATTGAACTCAGGGGCATCTACCTCTGAGCTACACCCCTAGTCCTTTTTTTTTTTTTTTTTTGCGGTACTGGGGATTGAACTCAGGGGCATTCTACCTCCAAGCTATGCCCCCAGCCCTATTTTTTATTCTTTATTTTGAAACAGGGTCTCACTAAGTTGTAGAGGGCCTTACTAAGTAGCTGAGGCTAGCTGTGAACCCAGATCCTCCAGTCTCAGCCTCCCAAATACTGGGATTACAAGCGTGCACCACCATGCCTGGCTCCCACTTCAATTTCATTGAAGAAATTTAATACTTGTTATTGGTTTGTTTAGGTTTTCTATATCCTCTTAGTTCAATTTTATTGGTAGTATGTGTCTAGAAATTTATGAACTTATTCTAGGTTTTCCAATTTATTGGATTATAGGTTTTCAGATTGCCCCTAATGATCCTCAGGATTTCTATGATGTCTGTGGTGATACTTCCTTCTTACCTCTAATTTTATTATTTTTTGTTTTCTCTTTAATTCTTTTTATTAGTTTGTCTAAGAATTTATCAATCTTGCTTATATTTTCAAATAACAAACTACTTGTTTTATTTATCTTTGCATTTTTATTCTCTATTTTATTAAACTTGACTTTAATATTAGTTATTTTTCTTGTACTGCTTTCAGAATTGTTTTGTTCTTCTTTTTCTTGGGCCTTGAGATGCGTTAGGTTGTTTATTTGGAATATTTCTGATTTTTTATGTAAGCACTCAAGGCTATAAATTTTACTCTTATAACCATTATCATGTCATGGAGACTCTGATATGCTATATCTACATTCTTCTCATTTGATTCTAAATATCTTAAAATTTATTTACTGATTTACTATATTGCCCATTCCTTGTTCAAATGTGTATCATTTGATCTCCATATATTTATACAGTTTCTGTAGTTTTTCTAGCTATTGATTTATAAATTTATTCCATTATCATCTGATGAGATATAAGGAATTATATCAATCGTTTTTGTATTTGTTAAGATTTACTTTGTAATCTCCAATATGATATATTTTGGAAAAAATTCCATGATCAACTGAGAAGAAAGGCGAATTGAACAATTGTTGGGTGAATTATTCTATAGATGTCTGTTAGGTCCATTTTATTTATAATAATTTTTAGGTCTGAAGGGTTCATACTGAGTGTGTCTGAATGACCTATCTATTGATAAAAAAGGTCTGTTTAAATCATCCAGTATTATTGTGTTGGGGTCTGAGTCTTTAAGTAGTGTAGTATTTGTTTTATTTAAGTAGCTGCATCAGAGTTTTGAAAATAACTATTTGCTATCATTATACCTTTTTGTTGAATTGTTACCATTGTAAGTGTGCATGGTGTGCTGCCTCTTAGCTGGGTTAAGGGTGTGGCTTAGAAGTTGAGCATCTACAGTATAGCTTATTATGTCATACTAGATTCTAAGCTTCTCACAGAAAAGGGGAAAATAATAAACAGAAGAAATATCAGTGAATAATATGCAGCATTAAATAAATACCAGGCTCCTCCTATGACATCAATAGCAGTGATAACCACATGAATTGGAATAGTTGGACTAGCAATTACAATAGCAACAATCACAAACCACCAACAACTAGATACAGCACTAAAGTAAGCGGGGGGAGTCAACTGCCACATCCATAGAACTAAGAACTGCAACAACATGAATTGTGGTGTAATAAACTATATATAATCTAAGTTATTATAAAGAATTGGAAATTACAGTTAATTAAGAGTGAAGAAAATGGAATAGGGAGGCTAAATGCAGTATAGAGTATTCAAAAGCTAAAAGAAAGAAAGCACAAGATGGGTAGCAAGGTTTGGCTATAAAGAAGGAGAAAAAATAGACTAAGCTAACCAACCAAAAATATATATAGAGAGAATTGTAAACAAAAACAGCTCCTAAACAAAAAAATCACTAATCCTCAAAAATAAAACAAATGAAAATTATTAAAAGGGTATTAGAAAGAAAAGATGATTAGGAAGAAAAAGACAAATATATGTACATATACAATATATGTGTATATATGTGTATATGAATGAATCAGCAAATAAAGAACAAACGTAGTGAAGAATGAACTAATTTTTTTCTACTAAGGTTATTGAAACTGTTGATAATGATGGATATTCACAACTTATGCCAAACTGTACTTCTTTATGTTTCTTTTTGGTTATGCCCTTTGCTTGAGAAAGCAAAGACTAGGGTTATAAAACCCTTGTTCCTCTACAAAATTATTATTTATACAGAGTATAGGACATGGAAATTCAGTGCAAGGTAAAATTATGAGGGACTTTATAGCCTATGTACCGTAAAGCCAATAATTATGTCATTCCTAACCCAGTTATCTTTCAGCTAGGATCCCAGGTAAAGCATAAAGCATGCCTACACACTCAGAGATTCCTGCCAGTTTCTTGTCCCAAATGTTCTTCCCCCTTGAAGAGAATATTCTTCTCTTAAATTGGAATATTTCTGCCAAGAAATACAAAGATGAATTCTCTGTGTTGATTGGAGGACAAGCCTTTTGGGTAATGGGGTCTTTCAGATAGGACTTAAATATCCATTCAGTGACATGGCCATTCTTTGGGCAGTCATCAAAGTACTTTATAGAAACAGCCTTTTGGATTTTAATGAGAAAACCACTGGGCAGAGACCCAACAGGCTCGAAGGCTAGCATTCTTTCCACATTAGTTGTCCTGAATGTCAAAGAAAGGGCTTTGACATAATTTCCACTTGTTCACTCCATAATGCTTTAGGTAGGACCATGGTGCCCCAAAATTCACTTGACCACTTGCTCCATAGATGATTATGGACTGGTCAGAAACACACACACACACACACACACACACACACACACACACACACACACACACAAATGTAAACAATGAATGAAGTATTTTCTCGTTCTCTCAAGAAGAAAGGACTTTGGCCTTACCTGAATCCAGGGGGAGCTCATAGCCCTGAGATTTTCATGGAGACTTTCAATCAGGTTAAGTAAATCCTGATCTTTATAATCAAAACGCTTCTGGAAAATAATGGAGCAGAGCACATTGGCAGGAGCACAGCTCAGGATAAAAGTAGGATCACAGGGTGAACCTAAAGAATTTTAGACAACGTAAGACAACATTAAAATACACATATAAAACAGTTTTTGTCCATTAGAAGGTAAAGTAGTTTGGAAATTTAAAACAGTATCTTATCTACAAGTATTTAACATGTATTAAATCAACACATCACTTAACTTAAACCTGCGTTGACCACTACAGCCTCGCTAGTTAATGGTGAAGTTTAATATACTCAGCTCACATCCACTGCCTTTACTTATACTCTTTAATCCTAGAGTCTGCCAGTTTTGATGAAAAATAAGCCTTTCCCCCCTCTTTTTTGAATGCTATTAATTCAAGTATTCAGAGGACAATGAAATCTGTCTGTGAAGCCTATAGACAATTCAGCATTGAACAGAAAAGAAAGGGATAGTAGGGAGCTAGGAACCTTTTATATGTCCAACCCATAGAAGAACTAATGGGAAACATTTTAGATAAATTCATGTGTTTAAATAAATAGGAAAAGCAGAACATATCGATATAAGAAGAAAAATCACTATAAAAGACAGCAATACAACATGGATTTGTTTAAATAAATTAAATAAGTACTTTAATTTTAAATATGAAATGAAGAAAGGCAAAAAAAAAAGATAAATGAGGTTCTTTTCACATTTCAGTATTTCAAAAATAAATTTCCTAGCCGAGCGTGGTGGTGCATGCTTGTAATCCCAGTACTTGGGAGACTGAGACCAGAGGATCTTAGTGAGGCACTCCGCAACTTAGTGATACCCTATTTCAAACTAAAGAATAAATAATAGGGCTGAGGGTGTAGCTCAGAGGTAGACTGCCTCTGGGTTCAATCCCCAGTACCGAAAAAAAGAAAGTCCTGCTATTCGATGTAAATATCAATTATCTCCAAATCCCTGGTTTAATTCGATTGGTCAAGACAGACATTTGTGGATTCTGGGGATATCCTTCCAATAGAATAGTATGTTTAATGGTTAAAAAAATCTGTCTGTCACTTAGGCAAAGTCTACCCTATTATGGGTAAAGAAATTAAATTATAGAAAATGCTTTTTTTGTGTGTGGGATCTCCACTATAAAATTGCTATACTCAAATGATCAGTACATTTTATGTGTAGGAGCTGACCAAATTTACATCTATGAACCCCAAATAAGGGTGACTTTAATTGGAGGAATTCTAAATAAATAGTAGGGTATTTGAACACCAGGAAACACACTTAGTTAGCAGCTTGTGTGCCAGTTTCTTTTAAATATTACATATCTTTAAGCTTTTAGAAAGATTTATTTTAGCCAAGGAGGTGGTAGGTACTTTGGGAAGCGTTGTGTATTGTGTGTATACACATGTGTGTCATGCACAAGTAAAATTTGATCCTTAGTGTTTCCTTTAACTTCATTTGGAGAAGAACATTTAAAACAAGATCATTGGATATTGTGATGGTTAGAATGGATTGTCAGCTTGTCTGGATCATGAAACATTTAAGATTATGTGACTGTGGGTGGGCTGATGAGATTATTGGTTTATGTAAAGGCAGATTAAAGGAGAAGTCCTGCCCTGAATGTAGGCAGCATGTTTCTGACAGGGCAAGACATGGGACAAAAGAAGAACATGTGGATGCATAAGTGGTTCTTCCTGAAGAAAGTACGTTTGCTCTTGTCTGAGATACTGGTCTTAAACTCTTTGAACTGGATCTTCACCATCATTTCTCTGGAGAGTTTCCTGGCCTTTCCATTTTGGACTGGGACTAAATTAGTGGTTGCTCTGATTCTGAGACTCCAGCCCTTGGACTATTCAACCAGCTGCTGGTTCCTCCAGCTCTTGCCATGTGCAGTTGGAGACTTGGGACCACAGTGCTTTGGACTGTAAGCTGATTTAATAAATCCCACGTTTCCATATATGTGTTCTGTTACTCTAGTGAACCCTGACCAATACAGATATCCAAGTTGATAATCACATTCACTATGAAAACACTTCACAGGTGAGTAAACAGTGGGAAGAAAATAATTACCACAAATATCTAGTTCCAAATCCACTAAGCATGATATGTAAAGAGAACACCAGCTGAAGATAAACCTAAAATATATTCAGGGAAGATCTGATAAAGAGGTACTGATAATTCTTGAAATGTATTTAAATAAATCTTTTATAAGTAGCTGTTTTATATTTTATATATCTGTGCTCTAGCAAATATTTACCCAAGATATATATCAAAACATTAAATATTGTGTAAAAATAAATAACAGTAATTTAAAAAATAGTGCTGTATTTGTAGATTGAGCATAATTGATGAGAATTTTATAAGCATATATTTAAGTAATAAAAACCATATATTATTTCTTCACTAGCCTGAACTTTTGGCATAGTAATTGAGGAGAGTTCTTTTAAGAAATAGCTAATCATGCTGGACATGTTAGTGTATGACTAGAATTTCAGTACTTGGGAGACTAAAATAAGAAGATCATGATTTGAGGCCATTGTGCTATAATTTAGTGAAACCCTCTTTCAAAATAAATAATAGAAAGTGCTGGGAGTGTATCTCAAGAGGCAGAGCTCCCCTGAGTTTAATCTTCAGTACCACAAAAAGAAATTATCAAATAAAATGCTGCATTTAAAATAGCTTCAAAAATGAAATATGTAGGATAGATCTAGCAAAGGACATTAAATACCTCTACAATGAAAATTATAAAACACTTTAGAAAGATTGAAAAAGACATTAAAAGATGGAAAGATCTCCCATGTCATAGATAGATAGAACTGATATTATTAAAAATCCATATTGCCAAAAGCAATATATAGATTTAATTTAATGTCTATCATATACTAATGGCATATTGCACAGAAATAGAAAAAATGGTCCTAAAATTTATGTGAACCAAAAAAGGACCCAGAATAGCCAAAGAAATTCTGAGCAAAAATACAAATGCTGAAGGCATAACAATACTTGATATTAAATTATTCTAAGGAGCTATAGTAACAAAAATGGCATGCTACTGGCATAAAGGCAGACATGTAGAGGAACAGAATAAAATACAAGACAGAGATAGTCCAACACAGATACAGTCATCTGCTCCTTGAAAAATATGACAAAAGCATATGTTGGAGAAAAGACAGCATTATAAATGATGCTGGGAAAAACGGATATCCAAATGAGAAAAATTGAAACTAGAATCTTATCTCCACCCTGTATGGTTGTAAATTTAAAGTAGATCAAAGACCTAGGAATTATACCAGATACTTTATGACTACTTTAAAATAATATACAATCAATCTCAAAGATATAGGTTAATGCAGCAAATTCATCAATAAGACCCTAAAGCTCAGGAAATAAAACCAAGAATTAATAAGTGGGATAACATAAAAATAAAAGACTTCTGTACAACAAGGGGCACAAAAGCATAAAGAGAGAGTCTACGGAATGGGAGAAAATATTTTCCAGGCACTTCTCTGACAGAATATTAATATATAGAATATATAAAGAACTAAAAAATAATACCAAAAAACCAAAGAACACAATGGATAAATGCAATATTGATCTATTTATTTATTTATTTATTTATTTATTTATTTATTTATTTATTTATTTTTGGTGGTACTGGGGATTGAACCCAGGGGCATTCTATCTCCACACCCCCAGCCCTATTTTTTGTATTCTTTGTTTTGAAACAGAGTCTTACTAAGTTGCAGAGGGCCTCACAGATTTCTGAGGCTGGCCGGGAACCTATAATCCTCCTGTCTCAGCCTCCCAAGTACTGGAATTACAAGCATGCACCACCACACCTGGCCAATATTGATCTAAATAGACATTGTTTTGTGGTGCCTGGGGATTCAACCCAGGGGAATCCTATTTTATTTTTATTTTGAAACAGGGTCTTATTAGGTTGATGAGAGTCTCACTACTTGTTGAGATTGTCCTCAAATCTGTGATCTTCCTGTCTCAGCCTCCCAAGTACTGGGATTACAAGTGTGTGCCACCACGCCCTACTGAAGTAGACATTTCTAAAACAAAACAAAATAAAAAAATACAAATGGCCCACAAATACATTAGAAAATGCTTGACATCCTTGACAATCAGGGAAATATAAATCAAAACAACACAAATTCCATCTAACTCCACCGAGAATGGCAATCATCAAAAATATACAATCAACAGTAATATACACTGGGAAGGATGTATAGGAATACTTATACACTTTTGGTGGTATTACAAATTACTATAACCACTATGGAGCTCACTATAGTAGTTCCTCAAAAGACTCAGGATGGAACCACCATATGACCTAGCTATACCATTCTAGGTATCTTTCCAAAAGAAATAAAGTCAGAATACTATAGTGATACACACATATCCATGATAATAATAATAGCATAATTCACAATAGTTAAATTAGGAAACTGATCTAGGTATCTGCCAACAAATGAATGGATAAAGAAAAAATATATATATGGTGGAGTTTTACTCAGCCATAAAGAAGTCAAAATTATTTCATTTGCATAAAAGTAGAACTAGAGAATATTATACTCAGTGACATTAGTAAGTTTCAGAAAATCAAAGGTACTATGTTTTCCATCACATTTGGAAACTAGAGAGAAAATAGGTGCTATAGTTAGGTGTGGAACACCCCTGAAGAGCTTATTTATTGATGTTCAGAATTGATGTCATTGAGTTATGAGAGTTGTAATCTTATCCCAGATAAATCCACTATAATGAAGGAAATAGTTCAAATAATACTATGTCCATATATAACATTATCACTACCAATCTCACCAGTATTATGAGAAAAAAGTGAGTCTGCTGGGATCTAGAAGGAGATAATTCAAGTTCTGTGTGCATGTCTGTTTATATCATTTTGAATCTCACTATGATGTGTAATTAAAATGCACCAATAAAAGTTAGAAAAAAATACAAACAATAATATATATTGGAGAGGATGTTGGGAAAAAGAAATATTTATACATTGTTGGTAGGATTGTAAATTAGAACAACTATGGAGATTAGTATAGAGATTCCTCAAACAACTAGGAATGAAACCACTGTAAAACTCCACAATGGAGTTTTATTCATTCATAAAGACAAACAAAATTATGTCATTTGCAGAAAAATGGATGGTACTGGGGAGCATCAGGCTAAGTGAGATAAGCCAGACTCAAAAAATGAAGAGTCATGTGGATTCTCTCATGCAACTCTTGAAGCTGGAGAGGAAAAAGGAAAAAAAAAAGAAGAAAAAGAAAAGGGACATCATGAAAATAGGAGAGAGACTAGTGTAGTAGCAAGGGAGGTAAGGGGAAGAAAACAGACTAAGTAATGTTATGTGTGTATATGAATGTATTACTATGAAACACTATTATTTACAATTACAATGTGCAAAAAACATTTAAAATGGTATGGGTAAACAATTTGTATTAGCAATTAGCAATTGCATTAGTATCCAGATCTGTTGACATGGACCTGGAAGAAACCCTGAGCTATGCCAGTGCATTGGGCACATGAATACAGCACAACTAACAGAAAGCAGGTATCACCCGGTTTGAGCTTCTGTTCCCTTGCCAGGTGTTCTCTGGTGAAGAGATCTGAAATATGTGACCCACATTCATGTCAAGGGCATAACACTGCTCCTTAACTCGAAAAAGAGGCACAATACCTACATTCATGATTTCTGATTTGAAAACAAAGCAACAAAGTTAGAAACAGAATAGGGTTAATAGGTGTTTATACCCACACTGCAGGCCAAGTAAGGCCTGTTCACACAGCGCAGACACACAAACACTCCATGGCTATATCCAATCTTCCCTCCTTCACATGAAGTCACAGTCAGGACCCAGACTGAAAGACCTGGCTTTCTCTAAGATGCTTCCGAAGAGGTCAATAGAAAAGAGAGCAATCTGGTAAGCTCAGTAACATAAAGAACCATCTACCTTTGGTTTTTATTAACTCCTCCACCAGGCAGCGAGCTTCCTCTAGAATGCGCTCCTCAATGCTCCTCTTCCCCATCCCAAAGTCGCGCAGGGTCATGAGCGAGAATTGCCGCATTTCTTTCCATGTCTTTCCATTGCTGAAAAGGATTCCTAAAGGAAGTGGGAACAGACAGTAGGAGAGAGATCTCAGGCAAGTGAGAAGGAGATCATAGGTTGCAGCCATACAGATAGCCAAGTTCTGCCTGAGGAGCTCTTCAGATCTGTCTTCTATCTTTCTCATCCCCATGACCACTGCCCAACACACACAGGGACACAGGTGTACTTGCACACTTACCAAGTCCTTTATAAACTTTATCAAAGACTGGGAATGTGCCTCTCCCAGCAAACTCATCTCCATGGACAACCAGAGCTTCCTTTATTGCTTCGTATCCATGCAACACCACGGTGGGCTTCCTCCCCAAATACAAAGTGAACACAGGGCCATAGATCTTTGAGAACTGAATATGGGGAAGAAAATGCAAATATTAGCAAAAGAAATAAGCATTTGACCTACATATTTGTGTGATTCTCACTATTCTTATTATAATTGCAATATTTTTAATCTTCCAAATAAAGCTTCAGGTATTTCTAATTTTTTTCCACAAATATGATGGTAATTCTGTCACTTATGGATTATCTGTTATTTGATATAAATGACCCAGAACTTGATATTTAACATCATGATTAATCCTCATATCAAGACATTTAGTGGACTTATCTTCCTTGCTTAATAAGAAAAGGAAATGAAGTCAGAGAATTACAAACTCATTTGCAGAACACCTAAGTTCAAAACTGTTTTTGTCCACTTTAGAAGCTTAGTTTATCAGTCCCTGGTAATACCCACCCTCCGACCAATACCCTGCTGATTTCCACAGGATCATCAACAGAGTTTGTGCCATGGAGATTCTGAAAGGTCAAATCCAGTGATAAGTGCTGGAAATCTCTATTTTACAAAGTGATCCTACAGCAGGGGAGAACACTATAGAAATAGCAGCAGAATACACAACATCTAAAGGAAAAATAATTTTTCTCACCCTGTAGTATTCATAGGATAAAGATTGCATCATTATGCAGAATCCAGGATTCTGTTGCCACTTAGTGTACCCTGAATGATTCTTTTCTTCCCTGTTTTAATACTGGTTCTCCATCTGTAGTTATCATTTTATTAGCAGATTTTTGGAAGCATGATTAGAAATTATATATATATATATATATATATATATATATATATGGACTTTTTAAGTTCCTATACACATTGCTATTTGATTATCATGAGTAACTTATTAGCATATGCTTCACTTCACATTGTTAACATTTTATTGTGTTTGTGGTGAGAACATATAACCAAATTTCTGGCATAAGATACATGATTATTTATTGTTGTCACCATGCAGAGCATTAGATCTCTAGTACTTATTCATTATATAACTGAATGTTTGTACTCTTTTATCAATATCAAGACTTTTCTCCCACATCTCAGGCCCCATTATCATTCTACTCTCTGTTACTATCAATTTGAAGCTTTTTGGTTGTTTTTGTTTTTTAAGATTCTACATAAAAATGAGGGCAATAATTGTATGTCTTTATGTCTGGGTATAGTTCTCCAGATTCACCCATATTATCATAAATAGTAAGATGTCCTTCTTTCTTAAGTTTGAATAAAATTCCATATCAATATATCAGAGGTATTGGCAATAGTAAAAAAAAAATGCCACTCATCTGTGTGTCTGTGATGTTGGATGGGTAAATATATATATATATATAACATTCAATTTATGTATTATATATATTTATAACATATATATAACATTCATTTTATGTATATATATACATAAATAACATATATAACATATATATGTATATATATATAAAACATAGAGCTCTTGTTTTACTGATCTTATGGATTTTTTTGTTGTTTTCAGTTTCATTAATTTCTGTTTTGGGGTGATACACTGCTCTGTCGAGGAAACCTGAGGGTTCTTTTTTTTCCCCTCAGGCATCACTCTTATTGGGATCTGAGTAGCTGCTGCTGCTGCTGGCTCCTCAAGGGAACTGGGCCATGCCCTATCGCACTCCAAGGCCTATGGAAGCTGATTCTGTTCTTGGGGGAGGGGCATGCTGGTGGGAAAGCCTACCTGAGCTAGTTGCTGGTGGCACTTTGTGGTTATCCCTCAGCAGGACCTGACCCTGCCAATGCTACTTCTCACTAGCTCTTGGAGGTGCTCCCTGGCCTAAGCCATTCTGCTGACATTGAGTCCATAGCTGTGGCTAAGCTGTGCTAGTAGGGATGCTTGACTGCACCAGCTCCTGGCAGCAGTTGGATGTCTGGTCTGCAGGAGTTGGTTTACTGAGCTTTGCTGATGGGGGTTTCTGAAGGGGAAATGCCACAGCTGCTGCTGCCCACCCTAGCTCTAGGAGGCAATTCCCTACTACTCAGGTATTACTGTCTCTGATTTTGCATGGGAGATAAGCCTTGCTGGTAGAAAAATCTTGTCTGCTCCAGCTGGCCCACCAAAGGAGGCCCTTAGCAGTTAAATGGGCTATGCTGATGAAAGGTCTCATGGCCCTCTCCTCAGGGCCTATATCACCATATCTCTGGGGCCGCACTATAGCCATAGCCACTGCTGTCACTCATTTGGACTCCTCAAAAGTAATCCCAAGCCTGCACTGGTTCCACTGATGCTAACTCTTTGGCTGGGTTAAATGTTGGTGGGGAGGTCAAAAGTCCTTCGTGATCAGCTAAGCTCAGCACTGGGAACCGTCTCTGAACCATGCTGGTGCAATGGTGTATGCCACTTATCTGGATGCTGAGTCATAGGGAAAGGGAGGACTTTGCTCAGTCTCATTCAACACATGGAACACAGGTGCTAGGGCATGTGATGCTTCCATGGGTGGGCAGAGTGACAGCAGTGAGACTGGGTTGTGCTTGCCGGCTCATATCACCTTTGCCAAGCCACCTTTGCTATGCCCCCCAGGCTTCAAATCTGCAGGTAAGGAGGAGGGGAGAGTGCATTAGTAATGGCTGTGATTCCAAAGGCTGGTGTACTAAATTTTTCCCCCGGGAGAAAGATCTGTATATGCCTGGGGGCTCTGAAGCCTAATCTCACAAGGCCCATCCATTTGCCATTGGCTGCTCTGCTTATCCAAAGGAGTCATTTCTAGAAATCAGAGACTGTTCATTTGGGCTTTTTGATAACTCTGTAGTTATTAGTTGTTATCCTTGCTGTTTATCTCAGAAATAATAGGGGATATTTCTTGAGATCAATTTTCTTATGAAGCTCCCAGGCTTTGCATCTCTTTTATGTGCCATCTTGAAACCCCATCATCTAACAATACTAACAGGTGTGAGGTGATATATCAGTTTGGTTTTGATTCCATTCCCCTGATGATTAGTGATCTTGAACATCTATTCATATACCTATTGGTCACTTGCTTGTCTTCTTCAGAAAACTGTATACTTAGTACCTTTGCTCATTTTAATTGAGGATATTTTTGGTTTATTTTGTTAATTTAGTTTTATTTTTGCTATATATTTGAGTTCTTTATATATTTTGGATATTAACTCACTGTCAGAAAAGTAGCTGACAAAGGTTGTCTTATATCCTGTAGTCTGCTTCTTCATTCTGTTGATTGTTTCCTTTGCTATGGAGAAGTTTTCTAATTTGATGCAATCCTATTTGTTGATTCTTGCATTTATTTCCTGAACTAGGGAAGTTTTATTCAAAAAGTCAGTTGTATTCAGAAGTCATACTAAAGTACTTCCCCTATTTCTTTTAGCACTTTCTAAATTTTGAGTCAATATCTCAACTTCAAAGCACCCATCTGTCATGCTCAATTTCTAGCACTGGTTTGAGAGGAGAGAATAACCAATAGTAAAAGCAGTAAGTTGGAAGCAAACCAGATATCAACACATTATATCTTATCGAAAATATTTTTTTTGTTAAGTGCAATAGCCCATGTCCATAACCCCATACTTGGGTGACCAAGACAAGAGGATCACAGATTAGAGGCCAGCCATAATAATAAAAAACAAAACAAAACAGAAAAAACTAGAAGTATAGCTCAGTGGTAGAATGCTCCTAGGTTCAATCCCCAGTAACAAAATAATATTGGTAATAATAGTAGCAAATAATAATTTCTACAGCTCTACTAACCAAATAGAAGTGGAATATTAATAGAAAATAAGATAATTTATAGACATTGATGAAAATAAAATTTTTTTTATAAATATAAAAAGGGATCCATAAATATGGAAGAGAGAGGAGAAGAAATAAGAAGAGAAAGGGAATAGAATAAAAATAATAAAGAAGAAAAGAGAAAAATTTAAAGAATTAAAAAACTTGAAATTAGATAACAGTATGGAAAATTTAAATAATGAGTTAAAACAATATGCAATAAAGCAAAAACAACAAGCAACTAAAAAAGACTAATATTCTTAATTCTCAAGGCATTTAAAATAGACACACTTTTCTGGGAGGCATTTCTAATTTTGGAATCTGCTAGGTATATGTGTGTAGGAGTGGGTGGGGGTTGCTGTGGGACTTAATTACAGTTCAATTTCTTCTTTTTCAGCTCTAGCCTAAATAGGCCAAACCATTTAGGGAAGTCCCTAGGCTGAGTTCTACCCATCATTGCCCATCAGCAACTGTGAAGGGAAAGTTGTCTGCTGTAGGACTAGATTTATATGCAACAACTCTAGTATTTTTACCTGAGGATGGGGGCACAGCTGTAGTAGGAATCATCTGCCAATCTTTAACCAGAAAGTCAGTGAAACTGACCCAAACTGTGATCCCTAGGTGCTGAGAATATCAGGCAGCGCATTGGGGCATTTCTAGTGTCTAAACTGTGGCAATACATTCTTCAAACACTTTAATAGGTGGAAGAAGTGACCAGTCCATGGGATGTGCTTTGAGCAAAGCATTCCTCTGGTCCAAGCTATGCTGCTTTCCAGCCTCTAGACCCCTTATGAATTCATGCTTGGTTGGCCTTGCTAGCTGTCATAAAGTTCAAACCACCAATTTTTAAATGGAAGCACCCGCCACTTTCCTCTGTTCAAAAGATTGGCAGACAATTTCCTCCAGCAAGTGCCAAATCTGGGTTACAGTCTCTTTCCTAGACCAAGACTGACTCTTGGGTGGGTGCTCACTGACCAGTGAAGACTAGTGGCTGCTGGGATTTGGAGGTATAAAAAATGAAGGAGGTTTTGATTTTTCATGTAGCAGTCCTAGAAATGAGACCTTTCTGGTGTGTGTGTGTGTGTGTGTGTGTGTGTGTGTGTGTGTGTGTGTGTGTGTGTGTTAGTAGAAATTGAACCCAGGATCTTACACATGCTAGGCAAATGTCCTGTCATTGAGATGCATCATCAAATCTTTTCATCTTTTAATTTGTGACAGGATCTTGCTAAATTACCCAGGCTGGCCTTAAACTTGTGATCCTTCTGCCTCAGCCTCCTGAGTAGCTAGCATTACAGGTATGTACCCCTGTACTCACTAGGGAACCTTCTTAAGTATCTTTCTTTCAGAGCACCATCTGAATCTGCAGGGAAGTATAGGCAGCCTGCTTCTTTTCTTAGGCTACTTCTAATCTGAAGTGATTCTAATCTGTCAACTAGTTCTTATTAAACAGTGTGTTGTTAAAAACATGACTGAATGCCGGGCGTGGTGGTGCACGCTTGTAATCCCAGCATTCCGGAGGCTGAGACCGGAGGATCCAGGTTCGCGGCCAGCCTCAGCTAACTAGTGAGGCACTCTGCAACTGAGTGAGACTCGGTTTCAAAATAAAGAATAAAAAATAGGGCTGGGGGTATAGCTCGGAGGTAGAATGCCTCTGAGTTCAATCCCTAGTACCGAAAAACAACAACAATAACAAAAAAAAAACATGACTGAATTTTATATGTTATTTGTGTATCCTGCCTCTGTACTAAATTCATTTCTTAGTTCTTATTGTTTTCTTTTGGAGTTTCTCTGGACTTTTGCACATATAAGATCATGTCTTCTGCAAGCAGAGATTATCTTACTTCTTCCATTCGTATTTAGGAGAAATTTAGTTCTTTTTGCTGCTTAATTATTCTGGTTTTGGCTTCAGTACTATGTTGAATGAAAATGGAAAGACTGTCCATCCTGGGTCTGCTCTCTGATTTTAGATGAAAAATTTTTAACTTCTCAACCTCAAATATAATGTGAGCTATTGGTTTGTCATAAATCATCATTATTGTGCTCCAATATATTCCTCTTTATCTGATATTTTTGAGAGCTTTTATTATGAAAAGATCTTAAAGTTTGTCAAATGTCTATTGCATTGATCATGTGGTTCTGGTCCTTCATTCTGTTAAACTGATGTATCACATTTAATGATTTATGTGTGTTGAATCATTCTCACGTATCTAGGATGAATCCTACCTGATAACGGTTGATGTTCTTTTCCATGTGCTGGAGCATAGGAACATGAAGGTAGAATGAAATGGTCATCCGAGCATTTTAAGCAGTTTTTCTTGAGATTTTTATCGACAGTGTTTCTATAAATTCTTAAATTGACTCTTCAACCTCCTTGAGCTATTTCCATCATGGATAATTCCATAACAGTTCTCAAGGCAAAGAGGATGAGGGCTGGATATCCTGTTACACCACTTTACTGACATCCTAAGACATAGCTATTTCTTGACATAGGGTATACTTTGCTTCAAGAGAAAAGTTTAATTTTCATTGTTAATCTGAATAGAACCTACAGGACATGCAACAGATAATTCTTGAATTTCTTGAATAAAATTTCTTGAATAAAATTTCTAATCAGAAAAAGACTTTCATTATTATTTAACTTAAGGCAAAAATCAACATCTTATATCCATAAAACAATGAAGGGCAAGAGCACCCCAGACCTTTGCTATTTTATTATGTCGACTCTGAGGAAACTTAAGTGTTTCTCTTATCCCAAGTTCCCAAGTATACTAACTCATTATACTACTTCTAACAATAACAGTGTGTGAAAATTAAATAAGGATAAGAATGAAGATGTAATTTGATTCTTGGGGGGGGGGGGAAGGAATGAAAACATCAACATCCACTGAGAGTGTTTGCTGTGCAACAATCTCTTAAAATTTTTCCCCAAGGAATATGCTTAGTTAAGAAGTAGAGATTAATTGACTTACCATTTGCAAGCCACTGGAGGAGCATGAGCATACTTACCTTGGTTAAGGATTTGCTGATGTTTTTAGCATCTATTTGTGGAATGTTCCCAAGAATTGGGAGAGGTGTGGGGCCTGGTGGAAGCTTATTGCTCCCAGAGCTCCATCTCCAGAGGGAAGGGAGAAGCAGACAGGAGAGGCAGAGCACCAGGAACACGACTGGATCCATTGAAGCCTTCTCTTACTGAGACAAATGTGACCTTGCAATCCAATGTAGTTGGAATGTTCCTTGCTAATTCAGGATGAGTTATTTTGGCATTTAAAGTGACCAATCAGACAGGTGAGTGAACTCTATTCTGAGTGCACTTTAGACTTTTAAAAAGGGAAAGATAAAGTTTTCTTTACTCTTGCTCTTCTTTCTGAACCCCTATCTTTGCCATTCTAGCTCAGCTGTTTTGGGTAGAGCAAAGTAACAAATAATTTAAAATAAACAAGAAAGGTAAAAATCTCTTTCCAATGTGTAGTGAAGACTTAGAAACAATGAAGAACATTTCCTCATACATTTATTGGCCATTTGTATTTCTTCTTTTGTGAAGTATCTATTTAGATCCTTTGCCCATTTTTTGATTGGGTTATTTGTTTTTTTAGCTGTGATTTTCTTGAGTTCCCTGTATATCCTAGATATTAGACCTCTATCAGAAGAGTAGCTGGCAAAATTTTTCTCCCATTCTGTGGGCTCTTTGTTGAGGTTCTTGATAGTTTCCTTTGCGGCACAGAAGCTCTTCAGTTTAATGCAATCCCATGTATTGATCTTCCTTTGAGTTGCTTGTGCTTTTGGGATCTTGCTGAGAAAGTTTTTACCTGTGCCTATGTGTTGAAGTGTTGGACCTATGCCCTCTTCAAGATGTCCATTGACAGATGAATGGATTACAAAACTATGGGATATGTACACAGTGGAATTTTACTTAGCCATAAAGAAGAACAAAATAATGTTATTTGCAGGGAAATGGATGGAACTGGAAAACATTATGTTAAGTGAGATTAGTCAGTCACAAGGAGTAAAAAAGCATATGTTCTCCCTAATATGCAGACGCTAGGGAGAAGATGGGACATAAGAGGGTCTCCAGATGAAAAAGGAGAAACCATAGATAAGCAAAGAAGTTGACTTAACTAAAGGGGATGGACGGGGGGGGGGATATCCTAATGCACAAGATGTATGTTCACAAATATATCAAGGTCAATCACTAAACTGAACTTGAGAAGGAGGGAGGGTGAGGGAGTGGGGTGGGAATTGGGGAAGGGGTTAAATGAGAAATGTGTGCACATATGCCTTTATCAGCTTGTACCTAACAAAGATGTATGATTACAATGCACCAATTATTATAAAAAAAAGAATCAATGGAGAAAATGAATTGATTCAAAACATTGCTTAACATTCTGAAATATGACTCTGACGGCCAGGTGAAAATTGATAACCATGGGGAAAATCAGTATACGTATTGTCGACCTTTTAGGGTGAAAATATTTGACTAGTAGTACTTTGTCAAACACTAGGCTATATTGTCTTTGAAAATAGAAGTTTTAAAAATATTTTAAAGAATTGAATTAATGAATTAACATCATACCTGCCTAGATATAAATACCAAGCAAACTTTAATTTTTTTGAAGATCACACACATATCAATTTATCCTTAAAACTCCTAATAACTGGAGAATAGAGATTAATTTTTTTAAAAAAAATATATCAAATGGCTAATGGAAGTTTCTGAGAGTGCAGGATATCTGCTTTGTCACACAGATCACAACTCCCCCAAAACCAAGTAAAATAGTTGACCCAAATCTCCATGAACTCTTCCAGCAGACATTTTGTATCCAAACCATAACATTGGGTATAGATATCTGAAATACCTGTAATTGGGGGACTAAGACAGAAGGATCACAGGTTGGAGGCCAGTGAGGAGTAAATCAGTAAGAGCTTGTTTCAAAATAAAAGATAAAGGGGGCTGGGAGTGTAGCACAGTGGTATAGTGTCTCCGGGTTCACTTCCCCAGTACCAGACAAAAAATTGGCAAGGATATTTCTTAGTAAGAAAAAGAGTTCTTTTCAAGATTCCAGTTAAACACTATTTAATTCTTATGTAGTCAGGGACTCTGATGGTTACTGGACAATTTTCACAACTATCATATCACTCTTGCTTCTCCCAGTTATCTTTGGTTGATTTAAAATGTTTACTATTTTAAGGATGAAGAAGCTGGGACTCAGAAATTCAGTGTCTTGCCCAACGACATACTAACTGCAGGTGGTAATGCTGGGTCTGAGACCCATTTGCCCTGAGTCTCACAATCTTCCCTTCAAGTAAATAAGTCACTTTTAGCAAGTTTAATGTTTATTTAATGCATTCTATTTTTCAAAATTGATGATTAATTTACTCACTGACTTGTTTTTGTACTGTAGACTGAGTCCAGAGATATTTTACCTCTGAGGTATACCCCTGGCCCTGTTTTATTTTTTATTTTGAAACAAGGTCTCAATTAGTTGCAGAGAGCCTCACTCACAAATGTGATTTTCCTGTTTCAGCTTTCCAAGAACTGGGAATACAGGTATGTTCCCTCATGCCTGAATTATTTACTAACTTTTGAAAAGGACATTTACTTAATAATTGCATCATCCACTGAGTAAAATTAGGACCAAAACAGTTTGTATTTTTAACTTTTGGAATTTGCATGAACCCAGTTTTGATGAACTCTTTATTCAGGACAAAGAGAGGCAGAAATTTGCTCCATGATTCACAGAGGTCTGAACTCTAAACTGACTGAGTCAGGCTCTAAATACTGATAGAATCACACTTCTTTATTTTGAATATGATAAAATTATGACTATCATTAGATTGTTAACCTTATTTCTTATGGCATGAGTGTCTTTACTCTTCTATTTTATCCCTTGATGGTACTGTCTGGCCCTTTATCTTTTTATAGAAAGAGTGAATCACACAATAAACCAAAATTATAAAATACCAAAAAGCATACTTAAGAAGGATCTTTATAGCAATAAATGCATACATAGACAAAGTAAAAAGATTCCAATATATATGATTCTAATGATGCATCTCAGGAACCTACTGAAGCAAGATCAAACTAATTCCAAAATGAATAGAAGGAGAGAAATTATAGAGATCAGGAAAGAAATTAAATAAAGATTTAAAAATACAAGATCAACTTAATGAAAAGATTATTTAAAAAGATAAGCAAAATATACAAACATTTAGATAGACTGACCAAGAAAAAAGGTGCAAATAAATAAAATTAATAATAAAAGAGACATTATACCCGATATAACAGAAATGCAAAAGAATATTAGGAAGTATCATAAAATCTATGTGCTGATAAATGGGAAAGCCTAGATGAAATGGTTATATTTGTGGACACATAGGACCTACTGAAACTGAAGTATAAAGACAACAATAACAACAAAACCCAAGCAACCAGTAGTGAGTAGTGTCTAATTCATGTTGTCTATTTTTTATTCTAAAATATGTACTATGTATTCATTTTTGGAATGGTCATCTTCTAAGAGTGATATTCTATCTTCCATGTGGTCTAATCTACTATTTATAGTTTGTATTGATGCCTTCACTTCAACTATTTCATCTTTCATGTCTTTCACTTCCTTCAAGGATTCTTTTTGATTCCTGTTCAGGGTGTCAGATTCTTTATTTGTTCCTTTATTTCTTTCCAGCTCTGCCTGCATTCTTTTAAGAAATTTTGTATCATTTCTACTATTAAAGATCAGAATTGTTCTTCTGGTAACCTCTGCCATTCTGTGTTGTTGAGTTCTGTTATTGTGGGATTGTGATGGCTTATTATTGTTTCTTTGCTATTTTTCCTTCCCATGATTTCCCTGTTCTTAAGTTTAGGTCTTTCTTGCTTTTGCAAGCTTTCTCTCAATTTATAGGCTTCTTATTTTTATTTTTTCTCTGTGAGTAGTATCTTGTACTGAGTTACAATTACTCTAGAGCTTCTTCTGCCCACTGTAATAGTGCCATTGGTGGGTTTCAGGTGTTGACTGCTAGGTTCTATTTGTTGCTTCTGTTATGGGGATTTGTCTCAGAGGTGTGAATAGGACACTTTGTAGCCTCTGTGTTTTTAGACCTCCATGTGAGATGTGTTGAGCTATTCCTTCTATCAGAGGTGAGTTTATCCTTGGTGTTTGGCAGTCTTTTCTGGTGGTTCACCTCTCTGGCCCAATCTCTGCAGTAGGGACTTAGAGGTGTCAGAATTGAGTGCTGCTCTGGCTCTGGAGGGGGAGGTGAGCTGGGGTGTCTCCACCGCAGGCTCAAGCTGGTGGTCTCAGGTGTTCCGGTCACTGTCAATCATGTGGGGGTATGCTGCCTGATTAGTGTGTGGAGTTCTGGAGTTGCTTACTCCACATCTGGTCACTGGGTATGCAGGAGGTTGTGAGATGTCTCAGTGCTAGTAGACCCCACTCTGGGCAGCTGGTTCAATGGTGGCTGCCACTCCACAGAGCTTGTCACTGCCTTGTGCAGGCTCCTTCACTCTCCCTGGACTGCTTTCTGGGTTCTGTTCAGCTGTGCTTCAATTTTTGTTACTTTGTTCACTTTTTTTTGTTTCTGATTTTTTTCTTCTGTCAAGAAGCTGCTTTTGCTGCAGTTCTGATTCATGCTCTACAGCACAATTGAGTGTTGCTCTGGCTCTGGCTCTGGAGGGAGAGGTTACCTGGAGTGACCCCATTGCAGGCTTAAGCTAGTTGTTCCAGATGTTCTGGTCACTGTCAATCATGCAGGGATATGCCACCTGATTAGGATGTGGAGTTCTGGAGTCTCTTACTCCACATCTGGTGGCTGGGTATGCAGGAGGTCGTTAGATGTATTGGTGCTAGTAGACTCCGCTCTGGGTAGTTGGCTCAATGACAGCTACTGCTATCCAAGGCTAATGCCTGATTATCTTGTCTTTACTATAGATTTTATTTCATTTCTATGGCCATAAAACTCTGGAAGTGTTAATAACTCCATCCTTAAATGCTTCTGCGCAATGTAGAATGAGCAAACTAGAAAAAGTATTGAATCATCAATGTCTTCTTTTAAATCAACTAAGTCAAATCAATATAATCTCACACAAGTTTTCTGCTGCCATTAGAAATTTTGATTTTTTCCCATGAAAATATTTTGAATATCTGTTTTTCTAGGGAGGCTCTACTCATTTTTTTCTAAGTATTTGTTTCAATATGCGTCTTTTGACCCTTTTGATCAAGTATAGTTTTGTTTTGCTTTAAAAAAGAGAGAGCATCATGAACTCAATTTAAAAATTGTATTACATTTGCCCAGTGAATATTTTGCCATGCACTGTTATGCCAAGCTGGGTTTTAGGAAGTGAATATAGTTTGACACTGAAATTGGAAGAATCCTCATTAGTCCCAATACTCTACAGACTGCTGTGGTCATCAATTACAGTGATGCTTGTGTTATTTATATTATCCATTTCTCCAAGAGAGAATTCTGTGCTTTCAACCCCCCCTTCAATCTACATTCATTCTGAATCAGAACAATCTGAAGATAATTGATCCAATGCTATCAGACATGCTCAACGATATGGTATGAGTCCATTTGTACTCATTTCATATCTTGAGGACTCTGTAGCTGGTCTGACCTTCATTTAAAAAGTCTGTTTTCCCAAACATATTTCTTAGTAGTGAGCATGGAGTTGTACACAGTTCATGTTTTATAAGCCCAATGTTATAAAGAACTCTTTATTATTACACAAACTTGTGTATGTGGTTAGGGTGTACAACAATGCCATCATGTTTGTACATACTTGTGAATATTGGCACTGATATATTACCTTAAATTCCTTGAAAAACTACTTTTCTCTGGGAGATGATCTCAGATAGTGTAAGGAGTTATTTCCCTTTCATTCAATACTTTTCTAGACAGAATTAATGGGAAATAGTACTTAGAGCTAGACATGTTTTGTGTTTCATTGTCTATGCTGTGTAGATGAAATGTAGCTAATGCTTTTCACCCATAGCATCAAATTCACATCATATTTGTGTTGAGTGTATATAAGTATGCAGAGTGTAGAAAACTTGAAGAAAAGGTGATACTTTCTTGTGATTTTGTCCTTGTGAAGAATTACCCTCAGGACATAGAAGTAGCAATAGGAAAGCATAACTTCATGTTTGGCTCTAAGTTATAAATCTGAAGTAGACAGTCAAAGTTTTATTTACTGTATAGTTAGATACAGCTTGTTTCCTGAAGACTTCAGGCTTTGGTGTTTATAGTTGATATAATTGAATCTGGGTTGTGTTGTTATCAGTAGATAGCTCCATTAATGGATTTATCTGGGTAGTAACCTATGCTCTTGGAGTGTGGCTGGGGAAGGTTGGTCCCTGGGGACGTGGCCTTAGGGACTGTGCTTTTTTTCTTTTTGAATCACCTTGCTTATTTTCTCTTGCTTTGTTATCCATGATGTAAGGAACAGATCTCTTGCTCTCTCTCTCTCTCTGCTTCTGTCCTCCACAATGTGAAATTCACAGCATGTTTAGAATGAGGCGTGAATTTAGGAATACTAAGAGCACAGAAGAAAGCAATTCACTTTGGGAATGAAATAGTTCTGAATTTACCATCAAACATCACAGGATGGGGCAGGTTGGTGGGGATGAGGTCAATGTATTTCTGGGTCTCATGCTACACAGCGCCCGATTAGGGTATGTGACTCCTGTCTTGCATTCAGGGAATCCAGAGTCTGCCAAACACATGGTTGATCTATTCTTGAACTTTAGCTGGTAAGATACAAGTAAGAAATGATTGAATAGGTGAAAATGACATATTTTCACAGCAATACAATCTTAAAAAAAACAAAAAACAAAACAACAACAACAAAAACAATGAGAAAGTTGGAGGATGCTCACTCCTCAGGAAAGCTGCAGTAATAAAGACATCAAGGTGGTGACTGCAGGCATAAGGACTGACCTACACATCAATGGCACAGAATTGGGAGCTTACAAGTAAGCCCTAACATTTGTAGTCAATGGATTTTAACAATAGCACCAATGAAGTTTAATGGGGAAAAAATGTCTATTTGAATAAACTGTTCAGTGACAACACACACCATGCTTTTAAGGTTCCTTGATACACATCCATCCCCAAAGTCTAGTGTACAAATTTATTTGACATCACATTTCATTTAGAGGGAAGTATATAGTATAGTTTCAATTAAAATGACATGCAGCAAGTCCTCCCTGTTTAAGCTATTCATTTCCAGGCTTCCAAACACTGGTGGAATGATGAATTCCATCATAATATGATGGCATAATATACATTTAATTTGTAAATTGATTTCACTCTCTGCCTTGTATATTGTTTCCCCTTGGACAAATATTATTTTTATCAAAAGAGTCAACGTATTCTACTTATTTAACTAAATTTTTCAGGTTGTTTAATGTAGACTTATGCCAATAGTATGCATTAAGGGTTTTCAAGCATTACATTCCTGATCATTTAAACATCAGTAGTAACCACAGAACTATTCAGTGAGCCATACAATTCTCAAGATACCAAATAATTGCACTGATGTTAACATTTTACTAGCTCCATTTTTATCAGAAAGCAATCAGTGAAGTCTTGAGGATTGTTAGCATCCAACAATTCTTATTATTCCTTCATTTTCTCCATAATAAAAATTTAATGTAAATAATGTATTTAAATATTGTGTTATGACCCCCTGGAAGATAATCAATGAGTGCAGGGAATGAGTTGTCCTAAGAGGAAAAACAGTCATTTAAAAATAAGCATAATGAATATATTTAATATATCTTATTGCATATAGAAATCTCTGGTTGGACCTTAGAGCTCTAAAAATGGATAAAATATGTGCACCTTCAAGAAGAAACTTTTAATCACATATAAATATAGTAATTGTCTATGCTGGTAATAAGAATTAGGGAGAAAATTCCAAGAAGAGGCCAAAGATGATAATAATTGTCCAGACTTATACATCATTTGTGTGTGTGTGTGTGTGTGTGTGTGTGTGTGTGTGTGTGTGTGTGTTTGGAGATGTAACCCAGGGGCATTACACCTCCAAGCTATATCCGTAGACCTTTTTTTGTTTTTTGAAACAGGGTCTTGATAAGCTGATGAAAGTCTCAATAAATTTCTGAGGATGCCATCAAACCTGCAGTCCTCCTGTCTCACCCTCCCAAATACTGAGATTACAGGTATGTGCCACCATGCCTGGCTACACATCACTTTTATAGCATGAAATTATCTCCATATCAATTTAATCATATTTTACGTCCATTCTTCCCTACAAAATTGAAATAGAAGGTAATGTGAATTACTGTTATTCTTACTTTATAGATTGCAGGAGACATTAAAGGAGTTTTAGGACCATGATTTAGAGAAAAAAGCTCATGCTTGCTAAGATGACACAATTATCACTTAGAGTATAGGACAAGCCCATTCAGCATACGGTAAATTTGTGAGGATTTTTATGTTTCTTTCACCATAAAGTCAATTATTTTGCCATGTCTAACTCAGTGACTTTGTCAACTAGGATTCCAGGTGAAGCATAAAGCATGCCTACTCCACTCAGTAATTTCTGTCATTTTTATTGTCCCAAATATTCTTCCTCTTTAAAAAGAATATTCTCTTCTGAAATTGGAATATTTCTAACAAGAAATTTGATAAAGAGGTGTTCAAGTATTGATTGGAAGACAGGACTTGTGGGTAGTGGAATCTTTCAGAAAGAATCTAGATGTCCAATAAGTGACATGGTTATATTTTGATCAGTCACCAAAGTATTTATAGAAATATCTCTTTGGGGTTTAATGTGAAAAATCACTCAACAGGGAGCTACAGGCTTGAAGGTTAGCATTATATTTCACACATTAATTGTACTAGATGTAAAATCAAGCATTTTCTCATATGTTTCCCACATGTTCATCCATGATGTTCTAGATGAGACCCTTAGGTCTAAACATTCACTTCAGTGCTTCATCTTTTAGGAATGTTGGATGTGTCAGAGAGAAGAAAGTGGAAGAAAAGATCTTAGTCTCACCTGCATCCATGGGAAACTCAGAATTTTAACATTTTCATTGACTCTTTTCACCAGGGAAAGAAAAATCTGATTTTTCCAATCAAATGATTCTGAAAAAAATGGAGCAGATCACATTTGAAGGTGCACAGCCCAAGATAAAGGTGAAATCACAGGGTCAGACTAGGAAGTGTAAATTATATAAAATATCAATAAATTATAAGCCTGAAATAGTTTTTATTTTTTAAGTTTGTGCTCCATGCAGTGTGGTGGATTCATTGCCTCCATGTCTCCTATCAAGTGTTCGCTGGTGAAGAGATCTGTAATTGGTGACACACATTCATACCAAGGTGGAAACATTGCTCTTTAACTCAGAAAAGAGAAACAATAACTACATTCATAGATTCTGAGTTGAAAACAGAAGAAATTTTGGAACAGAGTAGGGTTCATAGATGTCAATACCCTCACTTTAGGCCAAGTTAGGCCTGTTTACACAGCATAGACACACAGACAGTCCCTGGCTCTCTACTTCCAACCTCCCCCCGTTATGGTTCAGTGATGCCATAGTGGGTTCTTTTCCTCAGCCCATATAGAAATAATGAGCAAGGACAGCAGTTGCATTTGTAATGCTTAAGCAAATTTTTTTTTTTTTTTTACAGAGAGAGAGAGAGAGAGAGAGAGAGAGAGAGAGAGACAGAGAGAGACAGAGAGAGAGAGAGATATGCTTGAGAAGGGGCATTATGGAGTACTTATAATGGAATTTTGAAAAGTGACCCAGGATGATCCCAGTGCTCATCCTAATTTAAGACCACACAGTTTTCTTTTCATTAATAGCATTATTGTTATATGATTGAAAATTAAAAATTATATATATATATTTTATTCATATGCACGCTACAAAATTATAACAACTAGCATATAATTCACTTTACGATGTCTTCATTTTTATGTATGCATGGTGAGATCATGATAGCAAATTTCAGGTATAGGATACATTGTTAATTACTGTAGTCAACATGCTGTGCATTAAGTCTCTGAAACTTAATGACCTTGTAACTGAATAGTTATACTCTTTTATTGATATTATCCCTTTTCTGCCACATCTCAGGCCCTAGTAACCACTACTCTACTCTCTGTTACTACTAATTTGAAGTTTTTTAGTTTGTTTATTTTTGAAATTTTCATGGATGAGTGGGATCATGTACTTCATGTCTTTCTGTCTGGTATTTTCCTCAATAGAATATCCTACAGATTCATCCATACTGTCATAAATAGTAAGATGTCCTTTTTTTTAAAATTTATTTATTTATTTTTTTTAGCATGGATTTTTATACATTTCTTGGGTACAACAGGGTTAATTACACATTTTTGTTGGGTACAAGCTAGTACAGGTAAAGACATCCATGCACATATTTCTCATTAACCCTTCTCCAATTCCCACACACCCTCCCCCTATCTCCTGGTCAGTTTAGTGATTGACTTTGATGTGATCTTGTAAGTACATCATGCTCATTAGGGTGTCCCCCCTCCTCCCATTACCTTCCATTAAGTCAAATTTTTTGTTCACCTAAGAATTCTCCTTCACCTGGAGTCCCTCTTATGTCCCATTTTCTCCCTAGCTTCCACATATTAGGGAGAGCA
>PVLC010021115.1:0-28382 GCA_004027655.1 Graphiurus murinus
ATATAAACAGCGAATTTATATGTATAGCTTTTATCTATAAACTGAAAACTTAATAGTAAGATGACAGTTTGCAGGAGATGTTTACTTTTAATAATACTGTAAATATAAGTCCTTAAACATAAAAAGTTGTTTAAAGTTGGAAGTAATGGCACTTTAAGGAAGTATCTTTGTTCATTGATACATGAGCTCATTAAAAGCAAAACCACACCTTTATCTGTCTCCTTAGCACTTTAGATGGTGCCTAAGACACTGTATGTTTAGTAAATGCTTATTGGATGACCTTTTAAAATGTCCTAACATTTTTATTTTCCTTAATGACATAAATGATCCTTAAAATGCATGGTGTGAGCTGGACGTGGTGGCGCATGCCTGTAATCCTAGACTTGGGAGACTGAGACAGGAGGATTGCAGGTTCAAGACCAGCCTCTGCAAATTAATGAGACCCTGTTTCAAAATAAAAAATAAAAAGAACTGGCAGTGCAGCTCAGCCATACAAGGACCCCTGGGTTCTAAAACAAAAACAAACAAAAAAATGCATGATGTGCTACTAGGAAATGATCTTTAAACCTTTTACCCATAACATGCATATTTGTAGTACAGAATAAATATGAGCCATTTATAGAAGCTATCTTAACCAATTAATTCCCAAGCATTCAATTCTGCGAATATTTCAATGAAATTGACACAGGTGCATTAAAATAGATTGGAACTCATAATCTAGAGCTTATATATCCTTGGTGTGTGTGTGTGTGTGTGTATATATATATATATATATATATATATATATATATATATATATATATATATATCATATATTAGAGAGAGAATTAGATTTTTTTCAAATGCTATAGTCATTTACCTGTTACTTAGACCTCTAAAAACATAATTATTTCAAAGTTACCATAAGTGCTATATTTGTTGCTCAATTTAAATTTGTTTAGGTGTTGCACATCAGGGATGAAGAGACAAAATGGGTAAGATGAAGCACAAAATTGTCTCATAGGGTAACAATTAACAGAGAAATATGGCCCCTCTGAAATCAGAAGTCTAAGGGTTTGATTTTCTTGGTTAAAAACACAATGGAAAATATTAGAAATTGCTTAAGAATGCATATTATCAAGTGGAGGTGCTCAGACATGTTATAAATAATAACAAAGGCTCATTGGCATATTGATTACTGAACTTTTCTTCCTCCCTTTATATAGCCTTTTTAATGGGTTTTGGCTATCACTAATGAATAAATGAATGCTAAATTATGATATGGTATGTCTAAATTAAACTTGTTTTAGTGTCTGGTCCTAGTCTAGGATTAGAATGAAAAAGCACTTTAGGAGGAACTATAGAAGTCATAAATAACTTGTCAGATGTTAAATACTTTTTCTTTTCACTTCAGATTATCTTCAAATTTACAGCACCATTTCAGCTTGTCATCTGTTTATTCACATTTCTTTCCTGACACTGGAATTCCAGAAGTGACCACCTGTCATTCCAGAAGTGCCATAACCGTGGATTATATTTTCTACTCTGCAGAAAAGGAAGATGTTACTGGGCACCCAGGTAGTGATTTCATGTAATCTTAGTACTGTTAGAGAGTACTGTAGCCATAACTCTTATAAAGAGGCTGAAGTAAGAAAGGTAGCCAAATATCCAGATGAAGTTCTAGATTTAGAAGTTAAAAATATTTTTAAATAGACAAATTGGTAGTATATTTGGATAAATCAGTAATATTTGCCTCCATATGATGAGGTGGACAGTAAAACACACCAAAGCAAATTGTCACCTAAGAATTACATACTCAATTCTGAGATTCAGTTCCAGTCAGCTTCTGAGTTGTAGGTCTCTTTTACTGCCTTTTATTTATATTTGCTATAAATTTACTGTTTTTCCTGTGATAGTAGCTGAGCATATTATGAGTAGTCCTTATACAGTTTTGTTAAGTTTTACTAATGCATACTGCCTTCACTGTAGGGCCATGCTTATGCTGCCAATACCAGACAATTTGTTAGTTGACCTTGGAATATTAGATCTTTCTGCAGAAGAAAGTAGTATGGCTGTGGTCAAAAAGCAAAATTGATAAAATCTTTCCACGTATGACTCAGTGAAAATCAGGTTGTATACATTAATCAAAAGCTTTAATATGAAAAAAAATTTAAAATAGCTGGAAGTCTAAAAAATATTATTTAGTACTTTTAGAAGTCTTAAATATGGGTAGCCTTTTTTTCTTTCCTGATTTTCCCCTTCCATTTTTTGTGTTTTCCCCCCTTCCTTTGGGGATTATTTTTGTTTGTTTTTGTGGTACTGGAGGTTGAACCCAGGGGCATTCTACCTCCAAGTTACACCCCCAGCCCTATTTTATTTTATTTTGAAATAGGGTCTCACTAGGTTGCTGAGGGTCTAATTTGCTGAGGCTGGCTTCGAACCTGCAGTCCTCCTGTGTCAGCCTCTCCGGTACTGGAATTACAGTCATGTGCCACCACACCTGGCTTGGGAATTATTTTATTAGTAAAACTCAGAAGATGGCTTATTTCTTTCACTAAATCAACTACAAAATATACTTGCTGCTTTGAATTTGTAAGATTCTGGAAGATTTGCTTACAGAAGTTCACTAGGTGGCGAAAAAGTATCATAGATCAGCATCTCAAATTTCTTAATACTAAAAGCATGAGCCAGGCCTGGCTGTGCACCCCTGAAATCCTAGTTCTTGGGAGACTTGAGACAGGAGGATAACAGGTTCGAAGGCAGCCTCAGCAACTTAGGCTCTCAGAAACTTAGCAAAACCCTGTCTCAAAAGAAAAAACAAATAGGACTAAGGGGTGTAGCTCAGAGGGAATGCTCCTGGATTCGATCCCCAGTACCACCCCCCCCACACACACACACAAAAAAAAAAACCAACATATTTTTACTCCACTTCTGTGAGGACTGACTGAGACTAAATTGTAATTATTCTCCAGTCACATTATAAATTTCCTACATGGATATGGTTCGATGTTTGGTTTTGTGCAGTTACAGAATGGTTGGTAGATGAATTTCTTAAGTATTTGTCAATCTGAAATTATTCTTAATGTGTTTATGTATTACATTAATGTTTTCTTCTAAAGATTACTTGCAGAACTTGGAATAGGAAAATATCTGAAATAGAAATAATACATCTGAGACTACTGTGAGTTTGAGAATTATAATTAAGGATTTTTTGTTTTGTTTTGCTTTGTTTTTTTGTGACACTGGGGATTGAACCCAGGTGCATTCTACCTCTGAGCTACTCCCCTGGTCCTATTTTACTTTTTATTTTAAAACGATCTCACTAAGTTGTGAAGGGCCTCGCTAAGTTATTGAGGCTGGCCTCAAACCTGCAATCCTCCAGTTTCAACCTCCCGAATACTGGGATTACAAGCATATGCCACCACGTCTGAATATAATGAAGTTCTAATTCAATAAAATTTAATCATATCCCAAAAATTGTTTCGTATTAGTCTTCTGGAGGGGTCTGAGATTCTATTTCATCATTTAGAAAAAAGGCTTATATGATTAATTTACAATAACCTGTTGACACAGTCTCACTAAACATGTATGTGTTTTTTTAATATAGGAGCTGAAGTTGCTTTGGTTGGTGGCTTGAAACTTCTTGCTAGACTGTCACTTCTTACAGAACAAGACTTATGGACTGTTAATGGACTTCCAAATGAAAATAACTCTTCAGATCATCTGCCTTTATTGGCTAAGTTCAGGCTTGAGCTCTGACTCTTCTTTGATTATGTACATAACTTTCTTTCCAATTTCTATTATTTTCAAAGAATGTAAAGATGTTCCTAAGCATTTGCATGTTTATTTTTGTGCTGTGGAGTTTCTGAAGGGGTTATGTTAAATGCTTGAAACAGGTATCAGAAGAAGTTTACAGTTTTTTAAAAAAATATTTTCCTGATAATGAGATGTAAATATTGTAAAAGAAATGTAAATATTTTTTATTCTAAATCTTAGTAAATCTGACACCCTCTTTAGTCCACTTAGTAAAGAATTTCATTTTGTATTTTTGGCAAGCTTTACAGTGGATCCAAAGTATCTATAAGTTCTTGCAAACTGTAAGTTGTTTCCTTTCCAGGAGGCCTGGTTTCTTTGGGAGAACCTGTGTTTGTTGAGTCCTAGGTAGTTCATCTCAGAAGTCATCAGGTCATTCCCAAGTGTCCAGCCTACCACTTTATATTTTAAAGGGGCTTGATAATGCTTTTCAAATTGTACAAAATGCTTAATCCCTCTTATTACTGTCCTGAGACATGTAATAATGCTTGCTGTTTGTTGGAGGAAATGTAGATCACCATATCTAGTAAGAGGATGAGATCCTTTACAGAAGCTCACCTTTTCCACTCTAATGGACAGAGATAGGCCTAAAAGAAGCAGACTCTCAGGTTATATTTATATCCCTAGAATTTTTTCTTTTTCTTTTTTTTTTTCTGTTGCAAGCAAAGATCCCTAAGTTAGGGAGATAATTTATTTTGCTCAACCAATCCTGTAGACATTCTTTTTATTAGGAAATTGTCAGAACAAAGTTGCAGCTATAAAGTTTTGTTTTGTGGTGATGTGCCTCAGAAATGGGAAGAAATTATAAAACTCTATTGGGGAGATACCAACTTGGAGACCTAATTCTCTTTAAGAAGTCATTTTGTTAGTTTTAGTGGTTTTGTTTCTCAAATGTATGTTTTACAGTGGTGCACCAGCATGAGATGGGTGCTTATACTTTTTATGAACTGATTATGAGCAGGTTTAATAAATCTTGTAGTTGACGCACTAAAAGTGTTTGACTCAAAAAAATTTAAAGCACAAGTAGAAGTTTCCTCTTTTTATTAGGATCAAAGAATTACAGACATTTTTACTAAGTGGTCATTTTGCACTGACTTATAAACATTTTTATAGTGTGCTACCTTAAATTGGAAAATAATAATAGATTTGAACTGTAAAATTTTTGTACTAAATTATTTACCACAATTTTTTTTTTCTTTTTTTGTTCTTGTTTTTTAAATAAACCAGATGTGTTGGGCGTGGCTCATGCTTGTAATCCTTGTACTTGGAAAGCTGAGACAGGAAGGATCACAGGTTCATGCCAGCCTCAGGAACTTAAGTGGGGCCTTCTGCAACTTAGTGAGACCCCATTTCAAAAATAAAGAATAAAATGGGGCTGGGGGTACAGCTCAGAGGTATGTCCCTGGGTTCCATCTCCTGTACTACAATAAATAAATACCAGGTGAAAGCCTCAAAGAAGGCATGCAGGTTATATAAAGATTTGTCTAGCAAAAGTTAGAATAAGCAAGTGCTTTTAAGTGTTTCATTTCTCACTTTTTTGGCTTTTATCTAGCTATAGTTCCAAGATTTTTCACATTTTTAGTAGTATGCAGGATATGTCCTAAATAACGATTATAGTTATTACCAAATTATAATGATAGCATAATTAACTCTTTTATAGATTTAGAGAAAAATGTTACCGCTTTGTGTTGAGTGAATTTATTAAAAAGTAACTTTATTACATACAGGTAATTGTTAGCAATCTAATATCACCGAAAACCTCTGTGAAATTTGACTTTTTTTTATGTCCTGATGAATATATTGTGAGTTTAGGCCCATTTCATTGCTCCATTTTGATGAAAGTTGGTTCATAAAATTACTTTCTACTTTAGCTTATTAAATGAAGTGTCATTTTGTGAACCAGATGCCAACAAGTCAGTGTAACCTTGTGCAGATTTTTAAAGTCCCCACTAAAAGTAATCCTCTTGTCTTTGCTTTTCTTGGTAACTCAACCAGAGTATACTTACCTGCCAATTAAATCTGGTTAACTGCAGAAACCAACGTCTCTCACAGTCTAAAGTGTTAACACTATTCAAGTTTTAAATGCAAAGGGAAATTGTGAAGTAATGAAATTTTGGTTTTGATATCAAGGTAATATACATGTTTGAAATCTTACCTTTTTTGAAATTTTAATAACTGTGTAAATCCTTTACTTTTCTAAAAAAATAAAATTAGAGATCCAGAGAGTACAAGGGGTGGGGAGAAAAGGAAGTCAGTTCATTTTTACTTTGTACTTGTTGCTTATGTAATCAATTACCAGATTGGTACATCTGTGCCAAAGGGTTGTGCGGCAGATGTACTGACCTGTGTAAGCTGGCCTTTTGCCTCATCTAAACTATTTAATTACCCTTTTCAGCTTTTATTACTTACGGTAGTGCTAAAAGATAGGTTAATTGATATAGGCCAAAGTAGAGTAATGTGGGTTTTGGTTTTTGTTTTGTTTTTTATGTGGTGCTGGGTATCTAAGCCATGGTCTGCATGTGCTAGGCAAGCGTTCTACTGCTGAGCCACATCCCTAGCCTCAAGAGTAATTTTATATAAAGTCTAGAAACTGTGAAAGAGGAAATGTGGGAGAATGATTTATTAGTTCACCAGAACAAGTGTGCAAAAAGAGGACAAGGAAAAAAAATCACACTGGGAAAAAACAACAACAGTAATCTTTAAATTTCCAGGATGGTTTTATTAAAGTCCCATGCTGTGTATAAACATACAAGTGATGAGAAAAACATTAACTTGAAACATGCACTTATCTGGTATTTTCTAAAATACCATTATACAAGTTTTCATTTACTTAGAAAAATACCCACTAAAACAATCACAGTTTTTCATAAAGATTTTAAAAAAAAATGTATTGGCCAGAACAAAGTCCAAGAGAATAAACAAGATTCTGAATTGTATGTCAAAAAAACTGTACAAGGTTGTACGTAAAACTATAGTTTACAAAAGCCTCAGGTATAGTAAGAATACTGAATTAAGAATTCCAAAATTCTATTTACCAATATCTATTAATAAAATCCTTATGAAATAACTGACTTAGAAAAAGTGAAATGCTCATGATTTCAGTGTGTATAGAAAATACTAAATATCACTTTCTGAAATAAATGTACTCAAAACAGCACAACATACAGTCTCAAATCAAGATTTCTGTCATTCATTTAAACTTTGCATATATTGCCACGATGGCTTAAGGATAAAACTTCTCTTGCATAATCACTTTAAAAATTAGACTTCAGATCATCTCACAAATTTATTTTTTATCTTTTGAATTATAGCTAATTTTAAAATCAATTGGGGGAGGTAAAATATATTGGGCTTATTATTTGGTTGCTTGTTGGAGAGGATGCCATAATATTTTAATTAAATTATTATTGGAATTTAGGAGTTTGATGACTTTCCTATATCTTTTAGGAATTAACATATCCTGTAGTCAATAGGAATAGGATGACAAATATGAATATTTTAAATGAATTTACATATTTATGTGGCTAAGCCTTGCTTTGGGAAACTGAATCTAAAATCAAGGAGTGGGAAAAGTTAGATTATTAATTGAATCATCAGGCCAGTTGCAATTTTAAGACTTAAGTATGAGCATAGTGGAAACAGTTTTCCCTCTTCTTGTGGGAAACAAGAGGCTCTGGAACCATTTGACATTCTGTGTTAGATGGAATAGTCCTCAGGTAATACTTGGCAAGTGCTATTCCAAGTTCTTAGAATGCTTGTAGTGTTTCAAGTAGCCTACTTATTTAGAGTTTTGGATGGATAAACAGAAGATAGGTGGCTAAGTCCATATTTCAGAGTGAGAATGAAACAATTTACTGGCTACTGTGAACATCTAATACATGTGGTTATGAGGCTACCAGTGGGTTTACTGTGTGAAAAGATAAAAAGGCAACTCTTCTTTCTTTTGTTGCTGGAGATCAAACCCAGGACCTTACACATGCTAACTATACACACTTCCGCTGAGCTATAACCCCAGTCCAGCATTTTAAATTCATGCTTCATTTTAGGCTTTTGACTTGGTCCAGTTCACTAAACGGTATTAGATTTCCTTTTTCAGGAAAGTACTTTCCTTAATAATACTGATTTCTAGGATAAAATGTGCACTTATTTTGCTTTCCTTGCCACTCCCAGAGGTTTTATTGGAAAATATTCTTAGATTCTTACTTCTTCTATTCCCTTCTTATAATCACCTTTGTCAAAGAAAGCCAGAGAAGCACTAGGAGTGAAATAACACTTTTGTTGACTAGTAGACTTTAAATTTGTCCTTCAGTCTTATGAGTTGGCATGGTTGCTAAGATAAAACAAATGAAATAGAAGCTCCTCTTGGTATTTATAATCTATAGGCTATGTATGTATGCCTTAGAGTTAGCCTGTGTGGTCTGCAGCCTGAAGTTACATCGTAACTACCATGTGTGGGCCAAATAAGCATTCTATTTTGCTGACTAAATCTCACTATAAGGTGTAACACTGTACCAGAAGACTTCTACTAAAAAAAGGGGAAAAAAAGTTATTTTCTAATTCATATATTTTCTAATACTTCTAAAATGTCATAAAGACATTTAGGGAAAAAGCAAGGAACCAGAAAGTAATCATACTGTATCATATTTGGCCTTAATATAAGACATCAGAACATATCTTTAACAACACTAAATTCTCCAGAGTCTGAGCCTGGCTGTTTTAAAATCAGATGTGAAATGTGAACAGAAAGGGTCTGGTTCTCAGGATTCCCGATAAATTCCTGATCTCTTTGCCTTTCTCAGTATGTTACTGTCAGAGGCCATCTCAGTACTGGTAAATTTGTGTAACAAGTGCATAACCTCTTGTGCTTTTTGCCAGACTGCAAAGTTTAAATGTTAGTGACAGAATACAGACTAGCTTCTGAATGTGCTTGTTTTGTTTTGAAAGAACGAAAACCGCCATCAGTAAATGGTTTAAAAAAGATGAAGAAGGAAGTAACTCCAAGTAAAAATGGTTTCCCATATTGCCAGGAGAATTTCAGTGCTTTTTAGTAAAACACTTGCATATAATACTTTAAATCTCATCACATGTGTGCACCAGGAAAAAACTCCAAACTTGTGGAGATCCCCTTGGGGAACATTGGAGAAACATATACAAATAGAATATAAAAAACCAAAATACCATTGTTTGCATATCTGATGTCAAAAGGCTGAGGTAATATTAACTGCTTTAAAAAGAGACCCACCCATCTTTGCTTCTGTTATTGCTGAAAAAGACTAATATTGATTGAGTTACCTTACTATACCAAAAGTGGGAGAGAGACAGGATTTCATGAACATTTACTACTGGTGAGGCATAATGTTCAAAGCAAGTAAAAGAAAATCGATAAATGGAAAAATATAAAACTACAGTTAAAGTTGGTTATCCTTGAGATCTTGAGTGAGGGGAACAGTCCAACCTCAGTGGAATTTTACTTTAGCCTTTTCATGGTTGCCTCTACAGAGTTTTTTAAAGCTAATTGTTCCTACCTCCTCAGATTCTTATTTCCAGGCGAATCCTTAAAAATAAAAATCACAAGTCCTTAATAAATACTTGCAGTTCCTCCTGAAGTTGCTGGGTAAAGTGCAGAGAAAAGCACCACAGAACCCTCCTGCTGGCCTGCATGGCTTGGCTAGATGCGGATTTGATAGCCCACTTCATTCAGAGTGCTGAGATCAGAAACCTTCTTCTCAGGCAGGGCAGGCCTAAGGGTAAAAGATGGTCAGGGAGTGGGGACAGGACAGAGAAAGATGATGAGCATTTCCAGGGCCTCTACTTAGTTTTCCAGTACTTTGATTTTTGTCTTACTCTTTCTACTTCCACCCCTCACTCCATCAGCCTGAGCTCCCAACTCCACTTCTTGTTCTTAAGTCTTTACAGTGTAAAGATTAAATAAAAAAAAAAAAAAAAATTCAGGGTGCTGAATAAGCTTTTAGCTTTAAGCGTGAATCTGGTCATACTATAATTTTTGAAACCCAGTATCTGTGCACTTGCAAGGGTATAAAAAGTCATATGGCCAGGCGTGGTAGCACACGCTTGTAATCCCAGTACTTGGGAGGCTGAGACCAGAGGATCTGGGTTCACAGTCAGCCTCAGCTATTTAGTGAGGCCCTCCGCAACTTAGTGAGACCCTGTTTCAAAATAAAGAATAAAAAATAGGACTGGGGGTGTAGCTCAGAGGTAGAATGCCCCTGGGTTCAATCCCCAGTACCACAAAAAAAAAAAAAAAGTCATATGTACTCCAGGTCCTAAGAGTCAAATTCTCCTAGAAGCTGACTTCTGAGTGTTTGTGCCCTGGGAGAGGCCCAGGAATTACGAGTAACTCTGGTTCTGGGAGAGATTCTCGGTTATCACTGATGGAAGGTTACTATTCCAGGCTGGAATGTATAAAATCAAGGTGAATTTTTCAGATTTCAATTGAAAAAGCATGTCATTGTGTAAAATCTTTCAGTGGCAGAACATCTTTCTCCCCTAAGGAACAAGCTCTGAAGTACTTTCCTATATGAATATTAAATTACGCCTAAAATCATGTAAGAGTATTTGAAGCTCTTGGGGGGGGGGAGGGAATCATTTCTAAATAACTTTATAATATAACACGATGTGTAAGCATTCTCATGGTTTATATTACAGTTTTTCCATTTCCTAATAAGCTTCCTCTCACCTTGGATAAGAACTGAGATTATAGACAAAATTTAGGATGTTCAGTAAGTTTAGTGAGCTGTGATCCAAAAGTTTCATATTTAGCCATTTTTCTAAGAAAAATATTTTTTGATTCTTAAATTTAAAAATGAAAATATACAGTTTCTAAATTCATACCTTTGAAATTTTTCCTGACAGCAAATGGTTTTCTCCTGGCATGAAAGTGGTCCAACTCACTCAACTAGAAATAAACAGCTAGCTTCTGTCAACTCAGCTCAGTGAGTGGCATTAATGTCTGCCAACAAATTCCACCTTCCTCTCTTTTTCTCTGAGATAGGATCTTGACCATCAAACCTGTGATCCTTCTCTCTGAAATTTGACTTCAAGGAATTCAAGAAACTTTCCCTGATTTGCCACTTGATTCCACCAAAATATCTTGTAACCTTAATTGTCTCTGTGCTGAAAGGGACAATTTCTCAGCATAATCTTGTGCCCTGCTTTGTTGGTCAGGACCCATGCCTCTTACTTCTGTGACTCTTCTCAGGGTTCCTGGCACCCGCCTACCCTGCTAATAAATATAGCTGACTGCTGGTAGAAATCTCAGCACTTGTCTGTAGACTCTTAGAATTATCAAAGAGCTCAATGCTTCCCGCCTTCAGGGTGATGGTGTCTTCTGGTCCAGCCACACCCTGGAGATAAGCCTTTTCCTTTAAATAGGGCCGCTGCTCACAGGCCTGAAGAGTGGCCCCCAGGAACCACATGAGGGCCCTTCCTGGGTTGACAACTAAAGGAATCACTTTTGCTTGAGGATTCAAACAACATTTCTGCTCTTGCCCTCAGCCCACTAATACCAAAAGAACTATGGTTCTTATAGACAAGCCAGGCTTACAGTCCATATATATCTTCATTTTGTCAGAAAACCTCAAATCAAGTCTATTTTGTCTCTTTGCCTGAGGTATTATTAACATTACAAACAGCTAATTTGAAATTGACTCTCCACACATTAGCATCATCCTAAGACATGTTAGAAAGGCAAATCAACTTCTCACCTCCCCAATGTGCTCCACTTTTAGAAAATTCAGCAATAAAAAATTCACTTGCCAAGAGATAAGCTCGAAGTATTTACATGCCTTCCTTGCTTTAGAAAACAAATGCAGGCCATTTCCCATAGCAATTAAAATATGATTTCTATATCACCTTTCCTGATATAACTGTATATAGCACATATTCCCCATCTAAACAGAAACTACATTTGTATTCATTTTTTTTTTTCCAGTACTGGGGATTGAACCTAGGGGCATTCTATCTCTGAGCTATACCCCTAGCCCTATTTTTTATTCTTTATTTTGAAACAGCCTCACTAAGTATCTGAGATTGGTCTTGAACCTGTAATCCTCCTGTTTCAGCCTCCCAAGTACTGGGATTACAAATGTGCACCACCATGCCCAGCTTTGTATTATATTACTTTTTAAGCTGTTTTTGTTTCTTTTAGTGTGTGTGTGTGTGTGTGTGTGCGCGCGCGCGCGCGCGCACACGCGTGAGTAACTGAAGATTGAACCCTGGGGCATTCTACATTCCAAGTTATACTCTCAACCCTATTTTAGTTTTATTTTGAAACAAGGTCTCACTGGGTTAATGAGAGTCTCACTGCTTGCTAAACCTGTTCTTGAACCTGGGATCCTGTCTCAGCCTCCCAAGTACTGGGATTATAGGCATGTGCCACCACGCCCAGCTTTAAGTTGGTGTTTTTAAATGATCTGTGTGTGGAAGAGCCTGTTAGAGCCCCTCAACATTCATCTCCCTAGTAATATCTGGCCCCAATTTTTAGCTGGGCACATGGCTGCCTGAAATATGAACTACATGTCTTAGCCCCCCTGCAGCCAGGCCTGGCCTTGGGCTAACTTGAAACTAGTGAGATTTAAGTGGAAGTGTGGGTGGCAGTCAGCTACCAAGATTCACCTTCAGAACTGGCATGTGCCCTTCTTGTTTTTCTTTCCTTTTCTCTTCCTGCTTAGAGGAATGTGGAAGTGATGGTGGAGCTTGGACCTTGAGGTGGTCACTCCAGACAGCAGGGTAGTAAGAAGCCCATCCTCTTCTGTTGAACTGCTTTTATATAATGGCAAGTCATATCTAAACCACTAGCTTCAACCTGACCCTACCCAAAGCCAAGTTCTGATTGATACCAGTTCCCTCTATTAACTCACTAATAAAGTGCTAAATGCTAATTCACACAGGAGGCTGGTAACGATGGGCCCTGAGTCTGCCTGAGGAAGGGGAGTATAGGGAATAAGAATTTGTTTCTAGCAAGTTCTAATTCCACTCAGGAGAAATGCCCACACCCAAGTGATGTAAGGCATCACACCCACTTCTAAGAGTCAGTCTCCCTGTAACCCATGCAGCTCCCTAGATCTCCTATTGTCCCTGTGCTTAACAAGAGTCCCTTGTTCCATGGTCCTTGTAGGGCCAACCAGTTTCTGAACCTTTTCCCTTGGTGCTGAGGATTGAAACCAGGGCCTCTACCACTGAGCTACAGCCCCAGCCCCTAAAACTTTGCAGGTACATGGGGGTTTTTTGTTTGTTTTTGTTGTTGTTTGTTTTCCAGTACTGGGGATTGAATCCAGGATCTCATAGATGCTAGGTAAGATAAGCACTTTACCACTGAGCTCCTCTTTTTATTTTGAGACAGGATCTTGCTAACTTTTCCACAATGGCATCAAACTTGCCTCAGCCTCCTAGAGTAGCTGGGACTACAGGTGTGCACCATCATGTGTGCCTCAGATGGATGTTTTCTTCCTCACCTGGAGTTGTCCACAACAACTCACACCTCATCTCCTCGTGAAACTAAATAGGCTGCCCTTTTTTTCATGTAGGAAAATACTGCCATTAAGATGCTAGCTTAAAGCTGGGCATGGTGGTACATGCTTGTAATCCCAGTACTTAGGAGGCTGAGACAGGAGGATGGCAGTTTGGCAGCCAATCTCAGCAAATTAGTGAGGCCCTCTGCAACTTAGTAAGACCTTGTTTCAAAATAAAATAGGGCTGGGGATGTAACTCAAAGGTGGAATGTCCCTGGGTTCAATCCCCAGTAACACACACACACACACACACACACACACACACACACACACACACACACACAGCTGCTAGCTTAACGTTTTCCAAGTGTTGAAGTAATGTCTGCACTGACTGGCCTGTTGTTCTAAGTCCTGTGTCCAGCAGCACCTCCTGGGAAGTCAGTGGCCAGGGTAGGCTGTGGGGTAGGGTTAGGGAGGGAGCAGTGCTTGCCCACTCGTCCCTGTAACCCAGTCTCCAACTGGTCTCAGGCCACCTTCTCAGAGAAGCCACTGTTTGGCCACTTGTCCACCTTTCTCATGTTGGAGCCCCTCAGCCCTAAGGAACAGTTTTCACCACACTTTTCATACTTCATGTGTTCCTAAAACTTTACTTTTACCTGTGCCCTGCTATCGGTACATAGGAAAATAGATGAAATTTAACTTGGGAGTCTTTGGCCTCCTTTTTCTAGACCTTTCCTTAGCACTTCCACTAGTTCCCCTGGGCCTTCCTGGTGCCAAGAAATCACTGTTAAAAATAACTTTTACTGGTCAGACACATAAGGTGTGCCACGCATTGTGCTAAGAGGTTTCTGTGGATTAGTGAATCCTCCTCATGACCTTGTGCAGTGGAGACTGGTATTGTCCTTTTTATAGAAGAGAAAGCACCGAAGTTAGGGAACTTGCTCAAAACAGAGCTATACAGTTAGCAAGTGGTAAAGCGGGAGTCAGTCTCCAGAGTCTAGAGCCCATGGCCTTAAACTCATGAACTGCCCTGCTCCTCCCCTAGCCCAGTTAAAGCAGCTTCCAAGGTGTCTGAGGAGAACTCCATGCCTGCCCCACCTCTACACCTTGGCTTACGCTGTCCTGTGTGCAGTGCCCTTCCCATGTGTTGTTGTCCCTTGAGATCCAACCCAGATGCCACTTACCCCGTGAAGTATTATCTGACTCCCTACCCGTACAATCCACTGCTTGCTGTTTCCTGTGTACATCTGTTAAAGAATCCTACCAATTCATGATCCTTGTGCCTGCCTTGGAAACTGAACAATTTGAGAGCAGGGACCAACTAAATACATCTGTGAATCCCACTGTGGAATAGTATGCTCAATAAACCTTAGTTGAGTTCTCAGAAATACGTAAATGACTAATGGGGCCACATATGTTCCCTTTATCATGGGATATTTTATTTGAATAAAGTCCTAGGCCAGGAATTCAAGTTACCATTTTGGGGGAGGGGATACTGAAGATTGAACTTGGGGGCATTCTAACTCCAAGCTACACTCCCAGTCCTTTTAATTTTTTATATTTTTTATTTTGAAACAGGGTCTCCCTAAATTCTTAGGACCTGCCTCAAACCTGTGATCCTGTTTCAGCCTCCCAAGTACTGGGATAACAGGCATGTGCCACCACACCTGGCTCTAGGACAACATTTTAAGAACAAGTAGAGATAGCTGGGCATGGCAGCTCATACTTGTATATATGTGAGAGGTGCTACCCCTGAACACCATGTAGGGAACCTGCCTTTTTTGTGTGTGTGTGGTGCTAGGGATTGAACCCAGGGACACTCTACCTCCAAGCTACACCCTCAGTCCAATTTTTTTCTTTCTTTCTTTTGAAACAGGGTCTCACTAAGTTGTGGAGGTCCTCACTAAATAGCTGAGGTTGTCCGCGAACTCAGATCCTCCGATCTCAGCCTCCCAAGTACTGGGATTACAAGTGTGCACCACCATGCACGGCATTCAGGAACCTGCCTTCTTAAGAAGCTGAATATGGTTCTGTAATGACAGACAGCTTGTGTGCTCTCAAAGGAAAGGGACTAGTGGTCTCTTTCCTCTGGATCCTCACCCACCTCCCACTAAGTACCCAGAACCCAGGGAAGAAAAAGGCAGATATGGTGGAAACAGAGCCAACCCAGAGATTCCTGGGTTTCAGCACATGGAACCCTCTTTTCTCCCGGCAGGAATGGCTGTGGCTTCCCAGCCTGGCAAAGGGCAGAAGTGGGTTATCACAGCATGACACCTGTCTGTGGGGTGCAGCCAGAAATAGCGCTCAGTCCCCACCAGCTCATCTGAGGGCCAGAGCCTGTGAGCTATCATGCATGTGGAGGCCTCTTCCAGTGCTCCCCATTTATAATTAGAATATTGCCAGAGGGTTATTTTTAATAAACACAAGCACCAGGGTGATGATTCAGCTGGGTCTCAGCTTGCCCAGAACCTCTCACCAGATCTTGGGTTATTTTAGATTGAACAATAGTTTTTCTCTAAGCCCCTCCCCAGTCCAAACAAGGCAAAGAAAGAATTTCCCTTTTTAGCATTCTGTTGGGAGGGGACAGGGGAAGGAGACTAAGTTTCCTTTGACTAACTTTGTGCAAAAGACAAGGGGGCCCACTCCGCACACGTGGATGACCTGAGCCTTGTCTACTGTCACATAAATCTATCCAGGGTGAACTAAGGGGAAGCTTGATGGCCCTCAACACTGGCTGTGGGCCAGCATCCCAGGAGCCGGCTGGACAGAGGCTGGGAGGGGAGGCAGGTCGGGAGCACAGCGTGGTGGTTCCACAGAGGAGGACTTCTTCAGACAGTACCACCAGGCTGATCCTCCCCACTGCCACCTGAACTTTCACAGTGGCACACTGAATCCACACACCCAAGGCAGCCTCGGTGTGGGGTGCCACTGTCGATGAAGGCACAAAACCAGAAAGCGTTGGCAGCCTGCTGGGGACTGAGGTGGGACATGACCACATCCCCAGGCCTGCATATACCCGTAAGCATGAGAGTTCATGAAGCTCGGTTTAAGAAGCAGTAAGCTGGAAGCAAAATTTTCAGGGCTCCCTCAAGCCCCCCAGCCTCCTTCCTGCCCCTCTGATAAGGGGCCGTGTATAGTGATATGCGTTCACCCCCAGAGATGTGCACACAGGCTCAGGACTCATGGAAGGGCTGCCCGGCGGAGGGACAACTGTGACCTTAGCCCTTAGTTCTATGTTGAGGGGGTGTCGGCCTGACATATACAAGCTATGCAGAGATGCCAGAACCCCTTCTCTGAGAGGAATCAGGTCAGGCCCCAATTTAGGGTTTACAACCTTTCTGGGCAGGTCATGAGGACCACTGGGATAGGAGAGGGGCCTGTTCACACCTGCTGCCCTCATTCAAGGCCAGGCCTGCCCCTCCCTCGAATTCCTTACTTCCTAGGACAGTAGGCACCACCTCACAGCTGATGGGCAGACAGCTGAGGTTGCTAGGTAAATAGGCCGAGACAGGCAAGCTCTGGAGTCTCCTGCCCTGTGCCCATCCATCCTTCAAACCCTGTACAGGCAGGGGCCACAGCTCAAGAGCCACAAGCCAGTCTGGGATTCCAAAGCACTGCCTCCAGGCTCTGATGTCACCTCTCCCTTGGGTGACCCAGAGCCCCGTGGCTCCAGGAACCCTGACCTAGTCTGACCCTGTGGAGCTCACAGAGGCTCTTGCCTCACTCTGCCTGACCTGGTCTTTCCTGCTGAGGCCCGCCATTCCCTCTTGGACTCTTCAGGCATCCCCAGGGTCTGTGGGCCATGTGCAATCCCGTGAGTAGCTAATTGGGGATGCCTTGGAGTAGAATCTGCTCCACATCATCTGGGATGTCTACTCCCCACCCCCCACCCCCATAGCCTTCCTAGTCATCTTTTCCCTAAGCTCCCCCTCTATCTTTCACACTGAAGAAATCTTTCTACCCTGAGGATATTTTCTTGTCTAGGATCTGAGAAGAATGATTCCTCTGAAGAGCCCATTTGAAATATCCTCAATATGATTTAAACCATGAATCAAATTTATTCCCTATGACATCATCAGACAGCCTCTGTCATCATTCAACCAGAGGCTGAGACAAGAGCTCCTCTCTGACTGCACAGGAATTCCCCTGTCCACCTAGTGGCCCTGAGGTTAAGGGATGCCTTATCTGGAGGTGCGGCTTTCTAACCTCTGGGACCCTGAAGGTCTCCAGTGGTTTGAGCAGAGCCCATGAGACCACAAACTACCATGGATGATGATGGAGGAGGGAAATCAAAGAGGAAGAGAGGAGAAATGTGAACGGTAAAAAAGGAAGAGGGACAGAAGTCATACAGGGAGAGAAAACGAGTTTGTCTCGTGTCCTCAGGGAAGTGGCCCCACTGGACAAGAATCGTCTGCATGGTCACTCCAGTGGCATGAGGTCTCATGCCAACACAGGCAACCAAGCCAGAAAACCACTGTCTTCCCTTCCTACCCTCCCAGCCCCGGGTCGCAGGCAGCAAGCCAAGAGTGGTGACCTGTCAGAGACGGAAAGGACTGCATAGAGCATGTGTGCTACTCAAGAGGGGCACCACTGGCATCTGCAGCAAATGGTGTTTTATTGGGCAGGGTGGTCCTGGGCTTAGCAAGACAGTCACCATCCCTGACTCCTGGAACCTAATGGGGAGTGTCTTCACGTCCCACTCAGGCAAAATCTCCCACTGTGTCTAACCCTGCTCTCCTTGAGCTGGCCCCTGTTGAGAGCCATGGTGAATGCCCCTCAGGGAATAGCTATGTGGATATTGAGGCCCAGAGCTGGCTGACGTTCACAGCTTGAAAGGTGGACCTCAACCTCCATCTCCCTTGCTCGTGTGTGTGTGTGTGTGTGTGTGTGTGTGTGTGTGTGTGTGTGTGTGTTACTGAGGATTGAACTCAGGGGCATTCTACCTCTAAGCTAATCCCCTAGCCTCATTTTACTTTGAAACAGGATGTCGCTCAGTTGCTAAGAGCCTCGCTAAGTTGCTGAGGCTGTCTTCAAACGAGTGATCCTCCAGTCTCTGCCTCCCAAGTCCTGGGATTACAAGCATGTGCCACCACACCCAGCTTCCCTTTTTCTTTAAGGACAGGGAAAAGCCTGACTTTTCTGAGTAGAGGCACTTGAAACACTTCCAGGGGAGCAAAGAAGGGACCCGTGGGTGGAGGGGAGGGAGAGTCCTCGCCTACCTTTGGAAACTCTCATACTGTCATTACTGCCACTCCCCCTCCCACTCAGCTGTTCAGCTGCGTCAACCCAGTGACACAGATCCTCCTTTCTAAAGGGATTATCCAACAAGTGCAAAAATGGAGCGGATTCAGGGCTGGGATTAGCTCCGGATGGGATTTAAGGCCACCAAAATTACCAACGCACAGACAGGGGCTGGGCCCCCACCACTGATGACCCCTCGCCTGTTACGGTCATGTTCCACTCTTTGGGCCACTCCCAAGCTCCTTATTGCACCCAATGCATTTAGAAGTGACTTGCTGGCCGTGCGTAATGCTGGAATAATAATAGCAGTGTGGTCACCAGCCCTTCATGTGCTGGCCGTCCCACAGCAGGACTCTTGGAGCCTACAGAGTCACTACGTCATAATCATACAACCCGTTCTCGATTCCTCGCCCAAAGCAAGGCGGAAGCAACACTTGCTTGGTGAGGAAGATAAGCTGTTTTCCCCCAGATGTAGTGCTGGGAGGCAGTGGGTGTGGAGTCTGGGCTGCAGCGATGGTGGAGGCTGACAAGTGGAAAGGGAGATCAGCCTGGACCTCCATTCCTGTGGTCCCCACCTCTCGCAGCCCTTCTTTCTGTTCTCATCTCTAGCATCTCTCTTCCCTCTCCTACACTGTAGTCTCCACAACCCCTTCCCCAGCCCTGCAACTCAGAAGTCAAAGTTTAGGAAGAACTGGGGAGATAATCTTCCCTCCTCGTCTACCTCAGACCATTTTAAGTTTCAATCTGCCCTCTAGGGTCTCTTCCCAATCTCCAAGTGGGAGGGAAGAGAAATGGCCAGGACTGCTGCCACCATGGTCTGCCTAGCATGGTCTGCTCTTAGGAAATTATCCACAAGCCACATGAGCTCCCTTGATGGTCACACTGTTCCAAGGCCACCTGGCCCTAGCTGAGGGGGAGAATCCCCACAATTCCAACCCATTGCGGGGAGCCCTAGGAAGAAGGGCTGCAGAGCAGGAGCTTGAGTCTGGGGACTCAGGGATTGGCTACTGCCACTCTTTACCACTTTTTGAAAAGTTTATGGTTTCACTGTGAGTGCTCACCTTGGTGCTCCTGGGGCCTCCCCACTACAGCTGGATGGACCTTGGGGCAGGGAGGGAGGAGGGATATGAAAGAATCCCTCTTCCCACAGGTCTTCCTGACCTGGGGGGACCACTCCCTGCCCCTGGCCTTTTTCTCCATTCCCAGGTCCACTCTGTCACCAGGCAGGCAGGAGGGAAGGGGCAAGTATGCTTATGCCACCAGCAGCACCACAAGGTAGCACTGCATCACAGATGCCAGGGCAGTGCCACACACCTGCTCCTCTCTCTCCCTGTGACTTTCTGTCTGTCTCCTGTTCTGACTCTTCTTCCTCTGGCCTCCCCAGAGACGCTTTTTTTTTTTTTTTTTTCCTTTGAGGTACTGGAGATTGAACCCAGGGAAGTTCTACCTCCAAGCTACATGCCCCCAGCCCTATTTTTTATTCTTTACTTTGAAACAGGGTCTCACTATGTTGCAGAGGGCTTCACTAAGTAGCTGAGACTGGCTGAAAACCTTCAATCCTCCTGTCTCAGCCTCCCATGTACTGGGATTCCAAGTGTGGGCCACCATGCCTAGCTACCCCTACTTGTTCTTAAAATGTTGTCCTGGAGCCAGAGCCTTCTTTTTATTTTTTATTTGTTTTTTGTTTGTTATGGTACTGAGGATTAAACCCAAAGGCATTCTACCTCCAAGCTAAACCCCCAGTCCGATTTTATTTCTTATTTGGAAATAGGGTCTCTCTAGGCTGCTGAGAATCTCACTACTTGACTGTCCTCAAACCTGCGATCCTCCTGTTTCAGCCTCCCAAGTACAGGGATTAAAGCGTGCACCACCACACCCAGCAAGGCCTTCTTTTTCATCCCTTCTTTTTCTCTTTTCTCATTTCTTTCCTCACCAATTTCTCCAGCTATCATGTTCGCTATCACTTCAGAGTCAACAACTCCAATTATATCTCTACCTTTAAACTCCGGATCTGCATTTTGGGGAGTTTCTTGGACCCTCCCCCTGGATGCTCAAGAAACATCTCAAATTCCACAGTCTAAACTCAAACTCACCTTCTTCTTCCACACCTCAAACCACCACTAACATTGGACTCGACATCATCCTGACTTTGGTCTCCACGACCAGTTTCTAAGATACCATCCCTGGGCAGTCATGATCAAAAACTTCACATGCCTCTAACCACAAAGTTCCTGTGAGTTCAGGCAAAATGCACCCAACAAGAACCTCCTTAAAAACCAACTGCTGCCACTCTGGGCATGGGAGATGCTTGGGGTGTCATGGGCACCAGACTCAAAGGTGTCTACAGAATGGAGCCTCTTTATAGGCTGCTCAACTTTTTTTTTTTTTTTTTTTGAGGTACTGGGGATTGAACTCAGTGGCATTCTACCTCCGAGCTACACCCCCAGCCCTTTTTTTTATTCTTTATTTTGAAACCGAGTCTCACTAAGTTGCGGAGTGCCTCACTAGGTAGCTGAGGCTGGCTATGAACCCGGATCCTCCGGTCTCAGCCTCCCGAATGCTGGGATTACAAGCGTGCGCCACCACGCCCGGCTCCTAGCCCCATTTTTTAGTCTTTATTTTGAAACAGGGTCTCACTAAGTTGAGGAGGACCTCACTAAGTATCTGAGGCTGGCTGCCAACCCGGATCCTCCAGTCTCAGCCTCCCAAGTACTGGGATTATAAGCGTGCACCACCACACCCGGCTTGCTCAACATTTTCTGAAGATTGAGAGCACCTAAGGAATGATTCAGTCTTCCTTGGGCAGAAAGAGTAATAGATCAAATAAAAGGGTGCTCCCCCTTGCTTTCTGAGTCACTCGTTATATGCTATTGATCCCCCCAAGGGTGGACATAGTCATAGTCCTCTGAGACAACTGTTAACTTGATTCAGTGCCAGCAATTAATGGATGCCCGAATAAGAGAGAAATAGAGATTGGGTTAGGTTCAGGGTCAAGGTCAAGGATCAAAGATAGAGGTCAACATTAGGGGCAAAATTAGCACCAGGAGGCCATGTCTCAAAGGTCTGAAGCCATCCTGCTTCCTGAAAGTACAAACTTATGCTGAAACCACCCTCATCTCTGCCTCTCGCTAGAGAAGCACCTACTGCCCACAGCCTCACTTCTCCCCTTTCAAGCCCTGGACACCAGACATTCTTTTTGTTTGGGTTTTATTTTTGTTGTTGTTGTTATTGTTTGGGGCTTTGGGGGGAGGGGAATTTGGGGGGGGGGGTGGCACTAAGGGTTGAACCCAGGGGTATTCTACCCCTGAGCTACACCCCCACCCCTTTTTACTTTTTTTTTTTTTTTTTTTTTTTGAAACAGGGTCTTCCTAAGTTGCTAAGAGTCTCACTAAATTGCTGAGGCTGATCTTGAAACTGTGATCCTCCTGTTTCAACCTCCCAAGTTCTGGGACACCACACCCGCTGACAGCCATTCTTGCCAAGGCCCTCCTGACTGTAAATGCTGAAGCTGGGGCTGACAGCGGGACACAGAATAGGGGCAAGTAAAGAACATCCTTTGGAACTCAAAATACTTTTTCCTGTCCTGCTTTTCTGAAAACAGACACCCTCCCCCCAGCACATACCCTGCCACCTCCCCGGAGTCACGGCATCTGGATTCTAACCCCAACTCCCTTACTGGCCAGAGTTAATGGACTTAGGACAAGATAACCATACCCTCTGGTGTTCTGGTTTCTTCATCTGCAAATAAACATTGTAACAGGCTCCCTGCTTACTCTATAGCATTGATGTACTGTTAATAAGGTGCTGGTCGGAAAGCAGTTTTCCACTCAGGAGTCACTTACGTCACATGACCCAGACCAATCCTTTCAACAACCTTGTGAGGTATATACAGATGCAGATGTATTTTTATCCTTTCCTTATTTAAAAAAAAATTTTTTAGTACTGGGCATTGAACACAGGTGTGCTACATCTCCATCCCTTTTTATTTTTTGAGACAGAATCTTGCTAGGTTGCCCAGGCTGACCTCCTGCTTCAGCCCCTCAACTAGCTGGGATTACAAGCATGTGCCACCACACCCTGCACTTTTATTCTTTTATGGATGAAAACAAAGACTCCAGAAGGACCAAGGATCTGCCTAGTGAGTATGTGGCGGAGCTGGGACTCACAGTACACAAGACTCTGTGTACCATGCCACTTGTCCCCAGCATGGCCAGAAGCTCATATGACACAGCATGCTGCTATTATTAAGAAAAGCAGTATTTTTATCCCAGTTTAATTTGGGTTCAAGCATGTGCTGGTGGTTACTCTGGGCATCCTCAGCTGCTCCAATCTGCCATTATCTTTTTTATTTTTATTTTTTTTTATTCTAGAGATTGAACCAGGAGCGTTCGACCATCTGAACCATTTTATTTATCTTAAAACAGGATCTTGCTAAGTTACTGAGGATCTTTTTAAGTTGCTGAGACTAGCTTTAAAACTGCAAGTCCTCTTGTCTCAACCTCCCAAGTATCGGGATTACAGGTATGCACCATCACATCCAGCCAATCTCTCATATTTTAACCCAAGAAGTGAGTGTGGAATCACTAGCCTGTGTAAAACACAGGAGGCTTAGCCAAGGAAGAGCATGAGCCTGAGGGTATTTTTGATGCCACCATCCACTGATGGCAATCACACTCTTGATGGGTTCAGAGAACTGCAAAATTATAGGAAATTCATAAATTCTAATAATCTCATTGTATGGGTGAGAAAGCTTATGTCCAGAAAAGTTATAAGACACTCCCCAGGCCACACAGCTCCTAAGCAGCCAGGCCAGTTCCAGATCAGGTTTCCTGGTTCTAGTCCCACGCTCCTCCCGTGCTGCCTGGACTCTAGGCTGTTCTTCCTCTCAGGCCATCTGGGCTTACAACCCAGGTCAGCAGAGTGAGCCCGCTGGGGCTGATGTGCACAAAGGATCCTTTTCCAAAGGCAACCCCTGAATGGGGACGGTCCTCTTGGACATCACTGTTTAAATGTCAAACCTAGGATATAGCTTTGTCCCACAGGCCAGGACAACCGTACGAATGTGTGTGCTTGGCCTTGCATTGGGGAAGAGGAAATATTACTCACGATTTGTCTCGCCTGCCAAGCCTTCTTGGGGGACTTGCTTGTCTCCTTCGGGGGGACAAGGATTTTCCTCGGCTTCTCACTTGGGTCGGAGAGTGGGCACTTGCAGGTTTTAAGATCTGAAGGAGATATGAGGAGTTATCCACGCTGTTCCCTCGAGGCCCCCCACCCTCACAGCCTCCTATAGCACAGTGTCCCAGAGTTCCCAGCCCATCCATGATCCCATGGTGTAGAAGGCACCGAGCAGGAGGGCTTCCAGAGACATGCACCTTCCTCTCTCATCCTGCACTGGCAAGAAGCAAGGTATCCTTTTCCAGAAGGCAATACATCCCCTTTCCCATAGTTTCTCAGGGAAACTGAGTCCAATGCCTCGACCTCCTGGGGCTGTGCCTGATGGCTTGCAAGTTCCCCTCCTTGTGAAGACAAAGTCTCATCTACATTGCCCTGGGAACCAGCCTGATCTGACTCTCCCATCCCACACACATGCACAAAGTTGCTTGAGCTTATCAAAATCTCCACTCCAGAACCTGCAGGTAAAGATGACAGGTCACCAGGTGCTGAACACTGCCCAGCCGGAAGGCGGCATCGTCCTTTCCCCTGCTACTGGTTTGTGCATGGGTTTTCCCAGAGTGACCCACAAGCCCTGGAGGGACACAGACAAGCTGGCATCCTGTCACTGCAGAGGTAAGCCTGGCAGAGGGAAGCAGGACTTACAGCTACAGTCTATCTAAGGCCAGCACTGTGAATGCTCCTTGGTTTGCTATTGTGACACCAGGTTAGAAATTTATGCCAAAGGGTTTTGCAACTTATACGCCTGGACGGAGATAGAATGTGACTCTGGAATAGATCATGGAGCATGGTGTCTGACTTGTCCTGCTTTCCTTGGGCCCTTTCTGGTTTTAGTATTGGAACCCTCTCAGGTCCTGGGAAACCCCTCAGTTCCAGACACACTGGAACAATTGGTCATGCTATTACAGGGACAAAAAAAAAAAAGAATAAAACTAGAGCTTTAGTAAAAAATGACTAGCATTTTATATCTGATTTCATAGAAGAAATCTCTGATATTTGAAAGGCCTGAGGATTCTGAAAATCCCTGAGGATTCTTAACTGGGGATCAGTTCCAGAAACCCCATGACACCAAAATCTGTGGATGCTCACGTCACTTACATAAAATGGTGTAGTATTTGTATACAGCCTACATGAATTCTCCCATATACTTTATTTGTACTGGAAACTGAACTCAGAGACATTCTACTTCCAAACTACACCTCAAGCCCTGTCTTATTTTTTATTTTGAAACAGGGTCTCAGCTAGGTTGCTAAGAGTCTCACTAAGTTTTTGAGGTTGTCCTCAAACCTGAACTACTCCTGTCTCAGCTTCTCAAGTACTAGAATTACGGGCATGCACCACCATGCCCCATTTCCCATATACTTTAAATCATCTCTAGATTGTTTATAATACCTAACACAATGTAAACACTATGAAAATAGTTGCTATACTCTACTGATAGTTAAGAGAATAATGATAAGAAAAAATCTTTACATATTCAGTGCAGACACGATTTTTTTTCCTGAATATTTTCAATCCAAAGTTGGCGGAAACTGCAGATGCAGGACCTGCAGATATGAGGGGCCAACCGTGGTATGTGCAAAGAGAGACTTTAATTGTCCGTACCAAATGATAAAAGAGTTATATATTCCATTTGACAGGGCAGCCACTAAGCCAGATAACCTTAAGAAACTTTTCACCATCCTAGAAATATGGGGACTGGAGCATGCGGGGGCAAAAGGGCAGGGGGGTAGGGGAGATGGGAAAGGAGCTCTTTTGCATGACTCATTTAGATCTTCCCAGCACCTACCTTCATTCTCATGTCCCTGGCATATTTCTCCAGCTCCTTCCTTATGTCAGCCCTCAACATCTTTGAGACATTGAGAACCAGCTGCTTCCATTCAATGGGTTGGAAACTATGAGGCTCGTGGGGGACGTACAACCCAATCTTGACCTTCTTGACTGTGTGCAGGTATTTTTTATAGGAGTCTTCAAAGTCAAAGATAAGGTCACTCAGAGTCCGAAAGGTCAAGGGCTTGTCCATCAGCTCAGCCCTTCGGCTCATGCCCAGCGAGCCATAGCGGCCATTGCAATAAATCCCCAGCACAACATGGTGAAAGTAGTTTCCTGAGAAGTAGGTTTTAAAGCTGATGGGGAATCGCTCAATGGAAGGCTGTCCATTGGTTAAGTATCTTAGATGATCAAGTCAAGGAAGAGACAGAGGCCTTGAAAATTCATAGAGCATGGGCTCCCCGCAAGGGAAGACAAACTCATAGGTGTACCTCTGGCCCTGAGCAGACCAACCCCAGATGAATCCTTTTCTAAAGGGGTCACTTGATTTTTTTTTTTTTTTTTTTTTTTTTTGGTATTTGAGGATTGAACCAAGGGGCATTCTACCTCTGAGCTATACCACCAGCCCTTTTTATTTTCTATTTTGAAATAAGGTCTTACTAGGTTGCTAAGAGTCTTGCTAAGTTGGTGAGGCTGGCTTGAACCTGTATCCTCTCCTGTCTCAGCTTCCCAGGTACTGGGATTACAGGTGTGTGCCACCTTGCCCAGCCCAGCTGATATCTTTGAGTATCAACTATATGGTGCATACCAAAGCCAAATTAATATGGAATAAAAAGAACAACTTGCCATCTTCCTTAGTAATTAAATGCAAGACAAAACAATAAGGCCCATGTAGATTTAGTAACAGCCTCTTACCATTACCGTGGTTTTAACCCAGCAACTCCACAAGTACAGCTTCAAGTACTTTTCCCAGTCTCTGAGCACTGGAACAATGGACAAGAGGCAGCACATTCTCAAGTCCATTTTGAAATCCCGCAACAGCCCTGTTTGGGCCAATGGGATTCCGGACCCAGCTTTTTGGGTGAAGGATACTGAAACTCATATCACTCAGATATGTTTACCTAGGTAAATACTAACCCAAGTGTGATCAACACAGTGCCTCGTGCATGGCCAGTGCTGGTAAGTGTGTGCAGGTCTCACCTCGCAGGGAATTCTCCTTCACCATTGCTCACCCAGCTCCAATTCCACACAGTGGTTAGGATGAACTCTTTAAGCCAAAACATGGTATATGTTACTCTCCTACTTTAAGAGTCTTCAATGTCTTAGCTTCTCAGGGACTTAGTCCACATCCCTAAGCAAAGTCTTGCTATGATTGAGCCCTTGCTAATGATCCTTTATATGGTCTATAATGTAGTAATAATACCGTATTTTACGGCTTCACTCACACATCACGTATATAGTGTGGGAGATTCCAACTTGGCCAAGATCTTTGGGGTCTCAGAAGAATCATGAGTGATAAGGAGGCTGTGGGCTTGCTCTCTCTCCTTCCAAGGCTCACGCAGCTGCACTCTGGCCTGGAATGGCCTTACTGATATCCCCACTCCCTTCCTGAGTGCCATGCCTGCCCTGCTCTCCCTCAGCCTAGCTTAGATCACCCCTCCCACCCCTCTCCCCACGCACAAAAACTCCTACCTATATGGTGTTTTTCACCCTGTACTCTAACAGTGTGTCTCTTGGTGAAGGCAGCGACTCTCTGGCATCCTGGTACCCCCTGGACATGGCATAGAAGGGTTTGTTTAATGCTTGCTCAAAGAACAAACCTTAGGTTGTGAGGATATACTTCCTTACACTTAACAGCACTCAGCCTGGTGTGGTGGTGCACACACATGTAATCCTAGTATGTGGGAAGCTGAGATAGGAGGATTGCAGGTTCAAAGTCGGCCTCAGCAATTTTGCAAAGCCCTCAGCAAGTTAGTGAGACCCTGTTTCCAAGTTTAAAGAAAAAAGGGCTCGGGGTGTAGTTCAGAGGTAGAATATCCCTGGATTCAATCCTCAGTGCCATAAAAAAAAAAAAAAAAAATGAGAACAGAACTTAGTGGGAGTGAACCCAGGTTCCCTTTAAAGGAGGAGGCCATGGTGGGAGGACAGCCTTGTGCTCTGCCTCAGTTTAATCATGGAAGGCTCCTCTCTATGAAAATGTTCCCCCGCTTTCTCCTCACTTCATCATGTGAGGTTAATGGGCAATGAGGGAGTGGTCACATCCTCCAAGTCCTCTCACATAAACTCTTACCTGCTTTCTGGGGTGAGTTCTCTGGAGCTGGAATGAGGGCATTCTTGGGTTGTTAAAGTTAGTGGGGGGAAAAAAACACAATTAGTGTCCCCTGTACCTGTCATCCTGTTGGGTAGGGCTGTGGAGGCAGAGATGAAGCATAAAGCCCTTCTGGAAGCATGCTTTGAGACAGACTCAGAATGGACACAAGGTAATTAAATAATAAAACAGAATCACCATCTGATCCAGCAATTCCATTTCTGAGTGTATACCCCCCCCCCCAAAGAATCACAAGCAGGATCTCTAACAGATGTTCACAGCAGGAAAAGATGGAAATAATCCTAATGTCCATTGATAGGTAAGTGGATAAAATGTTTCCACTTACATAACAATAAATATTATTCAGCCTTTAAAAGGAAGAAAATCAGCCAGGCACAGTGGCGCGCACTTGTAATCCCAGTACTTAGGAAGCTGAGATAGTAAATTCACAGTCAACCTCAGCTACTTAGTGAGGCCCTCCACAACTTAGTGAGACCCTATTTCAAAATAAAGAATAAAAAATAGGGCTGGGGGTGTAGCTCAGAGGTAGAATGCCTCTGGGTTCAATCTCCAGTACCACACACAAAATAATAACAACAACAACAATAATAATAATAATATAAATAAAT
>PVLC010021116.1:0-28379 GCA_004027655.1 Graphiurus murinus
AAGGAAACAGTTCAAATGATGTTATGTCCATGCATGAAGGTATCACTACCAATTTCACTCACATCTACGCCCAGGGAGAAGTGGGGAGCAGGGTGGGAATCAGACGGAAACACACCAAGTGTTGTGTGCATGTATGTTTCTATCACTTTGAGTCTCAAGATGAGGTATAATTGCAAAGCACCAATAAAAGTCTTTTTTTAAAAGCTTATTCAGAAATGGAAGGACCTGGAGAACATTATGTTAAGTGAGACTAGCCAGTCACAGAAAGTGAAGGGGCATATGTTTTCTTTCATATGCGCAAGCGAGGGAGTAACTAAGATACCAGAGGGACTCCAGATAATGGAGGAGAAACCTCAGTGGAGCCAGGGAGGTGGTCTAAGGGAATGGGAGGGGCAAGACGGAGATTCAGTAACGCAAACACTACCATGGACTGTGTGTACATATGTGAATATACCAATGTCAATCTCAGTACTCTGTATGGGGAAGGGGGGAGATGGGGAGGCAGGTGGTGGGGGCCCACCAAGTGCTGTGTGCATGTCACTGTCAGCATGCTTTACATTATGATGTGAGACTGTAATACACTGATAAAAGCACAATAAAATAAAATAAAACGAATAAATAAATAAATAAGTTTATTCAGGCCCTTCCCGTTTTGTGACTAAATGTTAAGCAATCCTAAGTTCTATTTACTTCCCCGACTCCCTCCACAAAGTGATGTCTGGGGATTAGAGGAAGAGGTGCAACTTATATGCTATCAGGGAGGAATTTCAGAGGGTGATGAGCCTGAGTGCTAGTGTCTGGGTGCTGCTGATGCAGTGATGTGACTTGAGAATTACTTCTTTACTGCATGATGGATTATTTTCTTTGTTGTTCGTGTTGTTGTTGTATACTGGGGATTGAGCCCAGGGGCATTCTACTTCTCAGCTATACCCCCAGCCTTTTTGATTTTTGATTTTGAAAGAGGGTCTCACTAAGTTGCTGAGGGCTCCACTAAATTGCTGAGGCTCGCCTCAAAACCGTGATCCTCCTGTCTCAGCCTCCCATATACTGAGATCACAGGTGTGAGCCACCACACCTGGCCTAGATTGCTCTCTTTCTAAAATTATGGATCCCTCCTGAGATTCCATTGTAACTCAAAGTTGAATCCAAAGTGTGTCGAGCCGGGCGTGGTGGCGCACGCTTGTAATCCCAGCATTTGGGAGGCTGAGACCAGAGGATCCGGGTTCGCAGCCAGCCTTACCTACTTAGTGAGGCACTCCCCAACTTAGTGAGACCCTGTTTCAAAATAAAGAATAAAAAACAGGGTTGAGGGTATAGCTCGGAGGTAGAATGTCCCTGAGTTCAATTCCCAGTACTGCAAAACAAACAAACAAACAAACAAACAAAAAAACAAAGTGTGTGCCATGTTAGACTGACTGTTGCTGTCACCATGATCTCTCATCCTTTTTTATCAGACACTGTACTGGGATGAATGGGACCCCCCCCCCCACACCCACACACGCACTCACCCACCCAGTTTCTTGTATACTCAGACTCTCAGCAAGTGACTCTTTTTTTTTGATATAGGATCTTCACAGATGTAATTGGTTAAGATGAGGCCATACTGGATTAGGGTGGACCCTAAATCCAGCATGACTGGTGTCTTCATTAAAGGGGTAGTAAACTCAGAGATAGAGGTGCACAGGGCGGAGAACACCAGGTGAAGATGGAAGCACAGATTGGAGTGAAGCATCCTCAGGCCAAGTTACTCTAAGGAGTGCCACAGGAACAGAAAGCTGCAAGAGAAAAGACAGTCTCTTCCCTGGCGGCCTCACAGGCAGCAGGGCCCTGCCAGCACCTTGCTTACAGACTTCTGGCACCTAGAAGAGTGGGAGAAGATACGTCTATTGCTTTCAGCCATTCCTTCCATTTGTGAGAATTTCTTACCGCAGCCTCGAGACACTACTACATGCAATCAACCAGTAAGAAAACATTTGGAACATATGACTCCCATATATATTTATTTATTAACGTACAAACTGTATAGTGGTGGCACTGTATTAATATGTAATTCTCTTTGTAAGAGGCACACCAAAATTAAATTTTTGAAAGGATGCGATAAAAACAAATATGCAATAAGATTTCTAATATTTGCCTCCCATGTATTAATGGCTCTTTACATCTTCTCTGTATATATGTACAACCCACTTTGTAGACAAATGAGCTCCAAGATGCCTTTACCCAAATTAGGGTGACCTGGGTTGTGCTCAGCAGCAAATATTCAGCTGCCTTCTGAACCCCACCACGAGGCTAGTGAGATATTCTTAATTCCTTATGAAGCAAGTGGGAGCTATGGAAGGTTCAAGAGCACAAACATGGGTTCCATACTCCAAATCCACTCTCTGTAAGGTGATAAGGTATACTGATAAAGACATTGTATATTTATTGCAGAATGCAACAATTTTTTCATCTTCCAGCAGTCATAATAGGCCCAGTGACACATCTCTTCCTCCTTCCCACCCCATACCCCCTGTAATTGTTTTTTTCCATCTATCTAATGCCTCCACTTAAAGGAACTTTTGGAAAATGGTGTACAGTCATCCACTAAATGATTCTTCTCTTTCTCCCTCTCTCTATGCCCTCTCTTCTGTTCCCCCTACTATCTTTCCCTGCCCCTTCCAGGACTTCTTGGGGGATGTAATTGTTTTGTTTTACTTCTTTTTTCCAACTGTCAGAGTCTTAATTTCTCTGTAGGATACCACCCTTCTTCTCAATGGGACATATACCCTTTCTACCACCCTAGGTTCATTAGGGTTGTTTGAGAGCCAAAAATTTATTGCAAGAGTGGCAAATCATCATTTATTATTTGAAAATAGTATCATCATCACTAATCTTTGCTTTTGGAAATTACTCAATCTTGAAAACCACATATGTTGAGACGATAGCAGCCATCACCCTTGACCACTCTAACTTGTACTCTTTTTAGATTAGAAAGGTCAATGTGGGGCTGCTTCTTTTTGAATATAAAAAAAGGTGTGAGACTGTAAGCTCCAGAGGTGTTAGTGATATTTGATGCCCTAGGTGACAACATTTACTGCTATTGAGAACCTAGTAAAGTCTCAATGGTGGGGGTCAAAGGGTACCCTATTTCTGCAGAAACTGGAAGTCAGAGTTAAGTGGCCCCTTTGCTCCCAAAAGTGGACAAAAAGACAACTCATCTATTAATCTTTACCCTTGGTTTGTGAGGAGAACATTTTCCTAAGGTGACTGAAATATTCTGGTACATGAGCAGTCAGGAAGGAGAGTAATGAACTGAGACAGTTTCCAAGACAGTTGTAAATATTTTCAAGTGAATTATTGCTGAGGAGATATCGTCCCTAATTTCTATGAAAGGAATAAGGAATATGTACTCATTCCACAGTGACAATAAAAAGCCAGATCACAGAGTCTCGTTAAGGATTAAGGTTCTTTGTTTCTATTTACTCATCTATTTGAAAGGAATTATATATGAAACATCTTAAATTTAATTTTAAAGTAGGACAAAGAAGAATAGAATCACTCCCAAACTGCCCTGTCTCAAACCTCTGGCCTAAAGACCAGGGAAACTGTGACTACCATTATCCCCCACCTAGACTTCTCAACCAATATTCTTTTATTTTGCCATTCTTGGCAAGAGAGTGAACAGGTTATATTTTCTTCACCAAATAAATATATTTGCTTCAGGCTCTAAGAGACATAGCAACCATGTGAAATGTGTGAAACTTTTCAGGTCCTATACAAATCTTTCATGAGACAATTGGGGAATGGAAAAGGTAATGGATTGTAGATGATGTTGAGTCACTCTTGGTCATTTTCTTGGTCTTGATATGGTACTGTGGTTATGTTAAAAAGGTCCCTATCTGTTCCAGTGTATTTCTTGGAAGAAATTACTTGATGTGTATACTTGGCTTCTCAGTATTCCCCAGGGGAAAAAAGAAAGTATGATGGAGGATAGATGAAACAAGAGTTGAGGAAAGTTAATGACTGTTGACGTTGATGACTCTTGAACTTAATGGGTACATGGAGTGCATTGTACTTTCTGCTTTTGTGTTTGAACTTTTTCACAGTAGAAAATTAGGAAAGGGAATAATGACAGTAATGTAGGGATATGAAATGAGGAAGAGAAAAGATACAAAATGGCCATATCAGTGGGAACAACACCAAAAGAAATATGAAAAATGTTTGTGAATTATCAGTCACATTTTTATAGGCATCCTTCCAGTTGTAGATTCTGATGGATACAAGCCATACTTGCACAAAAGGTATCCTGCAGTGAGAAACAACAAACACCGACAAAGGGGAATATCTTCCTAATTTGTTAATCAATCATATTTTATTTTAATTAGACATCATTTTTGATCATTGTTGTTGAAGAAAAATCATACATTACAATATGCACCTCTGGTAAGAACATTAAAGGTGTTGTGCTTGAGATTTTCTTACCTAAAAGAAACCAGGTGACAAGAATTATTATGTAAGCTTGGTGGAGAAAAAATTGAGATGCATAGAGAGATTTTTTTCAGGGTCAGAACCAGGAGTACACCTGTTTACCAAAGCCAGTACCATTTCCAAGGTAATAACAATATAGCAAAGGAACATTCTAAAGTTGCTCTTTAGGAACTTGTGCCAAGGGGACACTCTGTCCCTGGATACACGTTTGTCTGGGGCAGAGGTGAGAATGTGTTCACAGTGCCCCATCAAATATCACCTCTGTTCACTCTTGTGCTAGTGGTAAGACAAGTTCCCAAAATTGTGCTGATGGGGGTGAGCAGGGTACACAGGAGTTGTTTATATAGGCGCCAGTATGTGTGTGTGTGTGTGTGTGTGTGTGTGTGTGTGTGTGTGTGTAAAGTCAAATCATGTAGAGATGGGATGGACCCTCATTTGAAAGGAATGATGAGAAGCTGATCCATTCAACATGAATTACTTTTCAAAACCAATTATATAGCAAAGTTTCCTTATAAAGTATTATTCTTATTATTTTGTGATCCTCAAAAAATATCAATATACCTATTAAAATGTCTGGAAACAAAGAAAAAAGGGCATACATAATATCACCACCACACATTCCCACTTACTAAATTGCTATATATTCACTCTCCTTTTATATGCTATGCATATGTAGGTTTTAAGTGAGTAGGACTATACCAAAAATAAGGTTTTAGCCAGGCATGGTGGTGCATGAATATAATCCCAGTACTTGGGAGGCTGAGACAGGAGGGTTGCAGGTTCAAGAACTGTCTCAATAATGTAATGAGACACTCAGCAACCTAGTAAGAGCCTGTTTCAAAAAATAAAAAGGGCTGAGGGTGTAGTTCAGAGGTACAATGCTCCTGGGTTCAATTCCCAGTACCATCATCACCACCACCACCACCACCACCACAACAACAACAACAACAGTAATGTTTTATACCCCAGTTTTTTGTTTGACTTTGTTTTGTGAAAATAGGCACTTGGGTCCTGTGAAGATTAAAAATTTGAAAATCATTTGCCCACACATTGAACAAATTATAGTTTTCATAATGATATAATCAACTGTAATCAAAACTGGCCATGGAAATCCAAAGTATCTAATCTCCAAAGAGCTGATTGACTTTAATGGCAGATGAAAAGAGCCTTAAGTTGCCCAGTCACTATCAAAATGTGAGGTGGGTCCTGGCAGGGGCACAGGAAGATAATGTGGTCAAGGGTTGACACATAACACAAGTGATACTTGCCCTTCTAGCATCCAGCTCATACTAAATGGGCCAATCCTTGCTTCTGCACATGAAAAAATATGGTACAAAATGAAGCTACAAGGTATTAAATCCTAATGAAGAGTCTGGGAAGCAACTGAGAGCTGAAGAGAATCTATCCTGATTTCTAGAACGACTTCCTCTTCTAAAAGTGCCTACATGGGAAGAGAACCACAGAGCACCTACAGGCAAGATGGTTTTCAAAATAACATACAAATGATATGATAATTGTATAACATGCAAGCCAGTCTCTCAGTGAAATACTAAAATAGATTTCTTTTAGTCCCCTAAGTATATGATTTATGATAAAACTACTTATACTCATGATAGATACTGTAGCTTAACAGCCATTTTTTTTCTTGAATTGCAAATACTCTGAATGGTAGGACTTGCAAACTCTTTTATAGTTCCATCCATTACTGTAGGGAGCATGACCAGGTCCAAGCATTCTTCCTACTTTCATTCTTTCAGTTTCTGGCTTCTTAGAATTTTGATTCTCTCTGCTGGTTATTTGAAGTAAGGTAGTAAACAAGGTTTATTGATAAAGACTTTTGTATATTTATGCTGTAGCTTTTATGACACCAGCCAAAGATATTTGAATACAACATATCACCAAATGAAAATATTTTGACAAGCCTCTGAAATGTTGGTTAAATATCCAGACTTTCTCCCTAAAATTATGCTAGCAACATATCCCAAATTCCAATTTATCATTCTCTAAGTAAATTTTCATTGACTCCATCCTCTCAAGCACAGGCAATAAAGTCTGGTAAATTATTTCAGATGGGGTCCCTTCCAAATTTAACATTTTAGTAAAAATGTACAAGGCTATTTTTTAAAAAATAGTATAAGTTTTCTATTCCAATTTTAGCACTGCAAGCCCTGTGTCCTGAGACAGTGCTTCTGTCCAGGTTTTCACAGATAGGTGCAAATGAGAAGTCCAGGTTTTCACAGATAGGTGCAAATGATTGGGGGAACCTGTACCAGTATTCCCACAGAGGTTAAATGCAACAGTGCTTTTAGTGTCAGCTGGACACTGGATTGATTATATGTGTTCCCTAGTTGCCATGCTTGATTTTGGCCCTGACTGCTGGTATTGACAACCTTGATTTGGGGATATTAATAATAGATCTTCCATTTTGATGCCACTCTGAGTGACTTAAGTGTGCAATTTAAGTATGTTGTAAACCTGAACATTGAGAGTGTGTCTTTGACCTTGCCTGTGGATCAACTGTTGAGATTAATGGAGATAGAGCTAATTTAACTTAGAACATTGTGAATATAGAGATAATGTTTCCTAAGAATTCATGTCATGAGCACAGAATGATTATAGCACCAGTGCCAGAACAACAAACAATAGAATGCTAGAGTCTCTTAATGTCAGGTGGTAGAAAATATACATCTGTAATAGGAAGGTATAAGACCAAACCGAATATATTGCCAGAAATGCAAAAAAGACTTTTGTTTCAGACATGGTGGAGAAAGGCATGTGAAAGTGACCAAACGCTCCCTCCAAAAGGCAGCAGTGTCCCATTGAAAAAGGAGGCCACTGAGCCGGGCGTGGTGGCGCATGCTTGTAATCCCAGCATTCGGGAGGTTGAGACCGGAGGATCCGGGTTCGCGGCCAGCCTCAGCTACCTAGTGAGGCCCTCCGCAACTTAGTGAGACTCGGTTTCAAAATAAAGAATAAAAAATAGGGCTGGGGGTATAGCTCGGAGGTAGAACGCCCCTGAGTTCAGTCCCCAGTACCGAAAAAAAAAAAAAAAAAGAAAAAGGAGGCCACTGAATTATCTTGGCCATACCACACCAAACCAACACATACTGTTATTCCATTCCCTTGATTGCTCTATGGAACCAAGTAAAGTTACCTTTCCTGATTTGGAAATTTCAGTGAAAATGTTATGAAGATATCTAAAAGGAAAAAGTGTTATACCAGATATATTAAGTCTATGTAATGTGGAGCAGTGTCTGCCAGATCTTACCTACTACATGCTTTCTATGGTGTATCAGTTGATGTATCAATTCAATGCAAAAAATGTTTCCTCCTATTTCTTAGACAATTTGATTTTGAATATGGAGGTTCAAATAGTCTTATTGATGCCTATGAAGATGTGCATGTACGTGTTTGTGTGTGTGTGTGTGTGTGTGTGTGTGTGTGTGTGTGTGTGTGTGTAGAGCTGGAGATTGAACCCAGGGGCATTTACCTCTGAGCTACACCCCCAGCCATTTTGATTTTTTGTTTTGAAACAGGGTCTCACTAAGTTGCTGAGAGTCTCTCTATATTGCTAAGACTGCCCTCGAACCTGTGATCCTCCTGTCTCAGCCTCTCAAATACTGGGATTATAGGCATGTGCCACCATGCCTGGATGAGAAAAAGATTCTTGATATCTAGTCCTAAGACAAATTCGACTGTGTTCACCTACCTGCACATTGGAAAGACAGAGGAAAGGTAACATCTGGTAGATTCCGTTCAGTTCACTAGCTTCTTATAGAAGGAAATATATTCTACCTGTTAAATGTGCTGCACACCTTGTACTCAACACTGATGAATAGGAGTGTGATTTTGCTTACCTGTGATTTTGAGACTTAATACAGTGAAAGTTTGTGCCCACTTTTTTTGTGTGGTGCTGGAGATTGAGCGCAAGAGACTTTTACCTCCAAGCTACACCCCAGCTGTATTTTATTTCTTATTTGGAAACAGGGTTTCACTAGGTTGATGAGAGTCTCACCATTTGCTGAGGCTGTCCTCGAACCTGCGATCCTCCTGTCTCAGCCTCCCAAGTATTAGAATTACAGGCATGTGCCACCATGCCTGGCTCTTGTGCCCACTTTTTTTTTTTTGGTGGAACTGGGGATTTCCCAGGGGCATTTTACCTCTGAGATACACCCCAGTCCTATTTTTTTTTCTTTTGAAACAGGGTCTCACTAAGTTGTGGAGGACCTCACTAAGTAGCTGAGCCTGGCTGCGAGCCTGCAATCCTGTCTCAGCTCCCAAGTCCTGGGATTACAAGCATGTGCCACCACGCCCAGCATGTGCCCACTTTTTAATTTCCTTGCATCATGCAGAAGGAGGAACTAAGGTTTTATGGAGACATATGACTACTAGATGATTGCCATTTTGCCTTCCCTAGAAAACATGTTAATACGTCAGTCTATACATTCAGTCATATTTCAAATCGGTGGGACAAGAAGAATGCCTTCCTCAGATGAAAATAGAGAAGAGGATAATAGTAAAGCAGAAATTTTTATTCTATTTATCCAAAACAGTTTGAGGGTCTTTGAAGAGGTCATAAAAATCCAAGGATCATATGAATTGAGTATACCTCAGTTGTTCCATGCTATGTGTATGTAACAAAAACAAACCCATCACATGACAAAAAAGGATTTCTTTCTTGGAAACAAGGCTGCTTATGTTTTCAAGAGGAAAACAGTACCTCCAAACGGCTTCTCAACTTCTCTTGTAAGAATATAACTTATATGGTATCCAACTTTAATTCTACAAATTCAAATTATCCAAGAACTTAAAAAAATCTTTCCCTGAGAAAGTGATGTCACATGTGATGACATCCAGTATTACATTCAGAGTGTTAAAAAATCATGAACATTTTACTCACAGACTGACTATGGGGGGGGGATTTATTAATGCAAAGACCTCATTGTCTGACACAAAAGCCTTATAGATGGAAAGTAGTAAGCTGGACATGGTGGCACATGCCTGTAATCCCAGTACTTGGAAATATAGGAGGATCACAGGTTCAAGACCAACCTCAGCAAATCAGCAAGCTCTTTAATAACTTAGCAAGATCCTGTTTCAAAATAAAAATAAAAAAGGATGGGGTGGAGTTTCAGATGTAGAATGTCCCTGGGTTCAATCCCCAGTACAACAACAACAAAGTAGTAGCATTTATGTAAATTTGGATATCAGCTCCTATAAACACAAAACACACTGTTACCAGAAGTAAAATCCATCTTCAAAAACTTTTGAGGATAGGATATTTAGTTTGATGTCATCACATTAGATTGATCAGAGATTTCATCTAATGTGGGCTTGATAAGAGCAGACTGCAAGTAAGTCAAAATGAATATTAAGTGGGATTGTATGCTGTTAAACCACTACATGAAAGAAAAGCAATCCTAAGGACAATGCAGAATGCAATTCAGAGAAATATTACACTAGAATGAAAATATCCTACTGAATTGGAAGACAGAATGAAGAAATTCATTGTTTTTTTAAATGTAGGCAAACTGAGCATGGTGGCATGTGCTTGTAATTCCAGTACTTGGAGGAGGCTGAGACAAGAAGCAACTTAGTGAGAATGTGTTTCCAAATAAAGAATAAAAAATAGGGCTAGGGGTATAGCTTGGAGGTAGAACGCCCCTGGGTTCAATCTCCAGTACTGAAAAAAAATAAAGTAAAATAAAATAAAATGTAGGCAAATATCTGTTGGATTAGGTATTTTGTATTTGTATGATATAGATAAAAAGTCTTACAGTTATGTATATTATGAACAAACTATAATAGGTTGGCACAGTGGCGCTTGCCTATAATCCCTGTACTAAGGAAGCTGAGACAGAAGGATCACTGATTCCAAGCCAGCTCACAGTAACTTAGAGAGACTCTGTCTCAAAATAAAAAAATAAAATTAGGCAAAGTTGTAGGCAGAGGTAGAATGCCCCTGAACTAGGGTTCAATCCCTAGTACCACAAAAATAACAATAATACGGCCAAATGCTTAAAAATCCAGAAGCATTTTTAGATAAGAACTTAAATAAATTGCTGTATCATAAGAAAAACTCTCATTATGATGTAGCATTTTACTTATCACACAGGTTATGCAATTGATCATATTATTATTACCATTTCACACAGTTAAGTAGTCCACCTTTTGTTTTGTTTAAATAATAGCATTATGTAACCAAAGAAGAAATGCAGAATAATTTTAGTTGCAAATAACCCCTATATATAATTCACATTTTATGTTAAATTAATAATACCTGTGTGCACTGTTATTAGATTTATGCTTTCTTGTCTGCTGTGGTTGTGTCCTAGATTGATACTCTAAAAATTTGGTTATTCCAAAATTTATTTTGTGATTTATAGGATTTCTAAAAAGTTGTTTCCTCATTTCAGCAGACCCAGCTACTTAATGGGGCCCTCTGCAACTTAGCAAGACCCTGTTTCAAAATAAAAAATAGGGCTGGGTGTATAGCTCAGAGGTAGAATGTCCCTAGGTTCAATCCCTAGTACCACAAAGTAAATAAGTAAATAAATAAATAAATAAATAAATAAAAATTCTAACGATACATCATCTATCTTCATTATCTTTGAGGTTCTGTTAATACTTTCTGTCCAAAATGGTTATCTATTATAAAGTAGATAGACATTCTTCAAAATCCTGATAATATTTTCTGAGTATTCTTTTTGAACATTCAGATGAACTATTTTTAACTTTTTTATTATTTCTTTTTGTGTGTCCACATGGTACTGGGGATTGAACCCAGGGGCATTATACTCTGAGCTACACCCCTAGCCCTTTTTATTTTTTATTTTGAAACAGGGTCTTACTAGGTTGCTGAGAGTCTTGCTAAGTTGCTAAATTCGATCTCAAATCTGCCATCCTCCTGTATCAGTCTCCCAAGTACTGTAATTACAGGTGTGTACCACCACACCCAGCTGAATTTTTTTTATCATTTTAAATGTGTGATTACATGGAACTAACATCTGAGGATCTAATTTGTTCATCATATATGATTAATTTTGTTTTTTAGAACCCAGACGTGACAGAAACTAATTGTCATTGCTAGCTATGTGTGGTTCTAGTAATTTCAAATTTCAGATGTAATTTTTCACAGCCATTTATATCCAACATTTACAACACTTACACACCAAGAACCACCCTGGATAGAGAGAGGGCCCTTGTGTCTGACTGCAAGGGATCAGTCCTGATTCAACTCTCTCTGAGCTGTGTGACACTGGAATAATTACTTTACCTCCTCTGTAAAATGCAATTGTTGACAATAAGCACTTTGCTGAACTTCTTTTCATTTAGTCAACACATGATTTTATTTTATTTTTTTATTAATTGGTGCATTGTAATCATAGATCTTTGTTCAGTGCAAGCTGATAAAGGCATATATGCATGCATTTCTCATTTAACCCCTTCCCCAATTCCCACTCCACTCCCTCACCCTCCCTCAACACATGATTTTAAAAGGTTAATATGCACTCCACCCTCTCCTAGCAACTATAGATAGAGTAACACTTAAGACAGAAAGACTCCCTGCCCTTGGGCCACATTGATCCTATTAGAGGAGATACCACGTGAACATATATTGCAAAGTGGAATATAAAGTCAAATAAAATTAGAAGAGAGAAAAATCTCAGGCAAGGAAGAGAGATGGACAGGGTTTGGCTCCCTTAGGTGGTGGATCAGGGAAGGCCTCTCTGGGTGATGTTTGAGCAGGAACCACAATGAAGAGAAAGTATGTGATAGAAGAATGTTCCAGGTAAAGTAATGTGTGCAGAGATCCTTAGATGAACATAAGCATATTATCTGAAATGCAAAATAGAGCCTTTATACTTTTAGACTTCACTCACTTGGTATTTCTTTTTTTCTTTTTTTTTTTTTGCGGTACTGTGGATTGAACTCAGGGGCATTCTACCTTCGAGCTATACCCCCAGCCCTATTTTTTTTATTCTTTATTTTGAAACAGGATCTCACTAAGTTTCCGTGTGCCTCACTAGGTAGCTGAGGCTGGTCTCAAACCCGGATCCTCTGGTCTCAGCCTCCCAAATGCTGGGATTACAAGCATGTGCCAGCACGCCCGGCTAGCACTTGGTATTTCTTTACATAGCAAATCCTCCCTACAACTTGAAAATCTAGGTGCTACTATTATAATCAGCCTCATTTTACACAGAAGGAATCACAGACCAGGGGTGGCTAGGTCACCTGCTGAAGGTCACACAGCCAGGGGTGGATAGCCTCGATGAAAAGCTATGTTTGATGTACAGCCCAGGTCTTGCCCACCCATCTAACATCTCAGGCCTTAGGCACGCCCTAAGTATCAGTATTAGATGAGGGAATAAAGGCTAGGAAGGGACTTGATCCATCCAACTTCACCAGCAAGTCAGGAGACATGCTTGGGAAAATTCTAGGGCCTCCTGCTCCTTCCCCAAATGTTCACTGAGGCGCCCCCCCCCGAGGTCATGCCACATACAGTGCTGGCGGTGTAGATGAGGTGCAGTCACGCCATGTTAGAAATTAAGAGTTGAGCCGGGTGTGGTAATCCCAGTACTTGGGAGGTTGAGACCAGAGGATCTGGGTTCTCGGCCAGCCTCAGCTACTTAGTGAGGCCCTCCGCAACTTAGTGACACCCTGTTTCTAAATAAAGAATAAAAAAATAGGGCTGGGGGTGTATCTCAGAGGTAGAATTCCCCTGAGTTCAATCCTCAGTACTGCAAAAAAAAAAAAAAAAAGAAATTAAGAGTTGGACATTCCTCTATTCCTCTAATTTGATGGTTAATGTTTCTCCCTGTCTGCACCCCATGATTCTCCATCCCAGGACTGAGAACTCAGGACTATCCCTGTCTGGTGATTGCTCTGTCTCCCAGGCTGGACTCTGAGCTCTTTGATGGCAGGGAGCAGGTTTGTCTGATTACCCCAAACCTGGCATGCAATAGACACGCAGGGAACAGTTTTTGAACAGATTTCCAGGTTATTTGTCCCATGGATAGACACAGAATAGTGGGAAATGAAGTTGGACAATTATATTCCTAACAGAACTGGTTTCAGTGATTAAAAAAAATCATCACATGCTCTGTGTACCGCCTCTGTATGACAGTCCTTCTCTCTCCTGACATATGTGATCTGAGAAGGCTGCCTGAAGGATGTGTCACTGGAGTTTGGTGTGACCTAAGGGAAATCTATGATACCATGATCATTGCATATTGTATAGACAGGGATAACCTCTATAGATGCAGCACAACCTATTGCTTAAGGTCCTGTACTTACAACTGTATGTCCCAACTCACTATTGTAATTACTATTGATTTGGGGAAAAATTGAACTCTCATAACCTGTTTCTTGTTTATGATGTAGGTCCATGAGTAAGACAGACGCCAACAGCAAACTCTATAGCACAAGAAGAGAAAAAACTCGTTGAGGTAAAGAGATCCCTGGCTGAGGAGGAGTTATAGCTAAAGTCCAGCTTGGTAACAAAGCCCTTGTGCTGAAAAGTGTTCTTCCAGGGAGGTAAGAATTGTTTTCTGAGAATACCTGGAGGCCAAAGGGACTGTTTGGACATAGACAAGTGAGATAAAAGATAGGACTTTTTTTTATTTTTACCTTCAACCAAATTCTTTGCTATATATTAAGTGCATTTCAAGGGTTATTACTTTTAATCCCCTAACAATTGTGTAGGTCCTTGAACAAGGTTTATTATTGGCCCCAAGTTGCCTATTAATAATTCCTAGATTTTGGGTCAGATTTCAGCTCAAGCCTTTCTGGTGCCCCAAAGCCATCTTCCCCTGCTGCTATGCCTGCTTCATTACCACCACCCCCAGTCATAGTGATATAGACATCAGTGGCCTATTGGTTTAACTCTCTATTAGAGGTATGGTGAAAGAGAAGCTTCAAATAAGTTTGCAAATAGAATACAGCTTTGTCTCCAATGTACCCCTTCAGTTAGAGAATTATTAGATTCAGATCTCGTTTCGACACAAAAAGGATTTTCTACATGTGTCCTTAAAAATACCCACTTCTCTCATGCATTAAAATACAATGCAGTTTCCTAAAATTTGATTTGCCATGAAATGTCTTCCTAAATTCCATTTTCTGCACCCCTGGCCCCAGTCCTTTTCTTTGACTTAGCATATTTGCCTGGTATAAGGAAAGGAACCTTGTTCCTGAGCAGCAGCCAATATAACATCATCATGACCTAGATTTTCAAGGAAAGCTTCAACATCAAATTTCCTGTGTCTGTTGTCCCAATCTCTGCAATTATCATGGATCTCTTTAGTATACTGACATCAGTGGATGAGATAGTAAAATAAGTACCTTTGAAACTAAGTCACTTTGACATAAGCAAAATTATTTTCAATATAATGGTATGAGCAGAAGCTAGATTGCAAAGAGCCAAACATGGTATAGGAGGTAAGTGGAAATGATGTACAAAAACTTGTGTACAAGAATTTGGAAGTGAAAGGAGGGAGATCCATGATTATGCATTATTTCAAGCATACACTTCAAAACAGGATCTTAAAACAGACTTTTTGAGTCTTTGGGGAACAATATACATTCTAGGAATGAGTACTAGAATTTGGGAAGCATTTATGTCTTATGGGATGATGGGGACAAATTTCCTTTTTGGCACTGGGGATTGAATCCAGAGACTTCTACCTCTGCATTAGACCCTCAGCCCTATTTTATTTTTTTATTTTGAAACAAGGTCTTTCTAAGTTGCTGAGGCTGGCCTCAAATCTACAATCCCCCTGCCTCAGTCTCACAAGTGCTGAGAATACAGGCATGTGCCACCATACCTGGCTGGGACAAAAATTTTGAGGAAGTACCATAGAAAATCTAGATGCCTTGTTGTTAAATAATGTTTGTCTTGAGAACATATGGATGTGCTGGAATAGAAGCAAGGCATATTGGCTATGAGGAATAGGTTAGAGGAAAAATGTCTAGTGAATACAGTTTCAGAAAAGCAGCAGTATCCCTTTATCTCTGAAACTAAAGTGAAGGCATGGAAGATGGCTGGAGACAGAAATATGTTAACATGAGTTAGTCAGACATTCTTATGAGTATTTTGACCTCAGAAAAATAGGACAGGATGTCATCTAATGAAGTTGAGGGTTAGAGTATAAGATGTAATTCCTTTCTTTTTAAATTAATTCATTCAACAAACATGTTAGCACCTACCTTAAACTGTGGTAGGTCTATGGGATTTACACATACAAAGCTAAAACAATGGCCCAGAGTAATTGTTACTATGTGTTTGAAAGGGTATCAAGGTTAAGGTGTTACTAGGTAATGATTTTCCTAGAAATTAAGATTATAGAGTAGTAATCTCTCCCTCAGTTCTTGCTTCCTGAGACAACAATTTCAAACAGAAAGCCCAAATGGGGAATAGAAAAGGTTTATTTAGGAAGTGGGGGTCACAGTAATAAAAGAAGGTTGTGATGATGGAAGTTACATTTCAGAGAAAGGGTCAGGTTATGCAAGAGTCCAAAAAGGACTACTTCCCAAGGTGAGAAATAGCATGGGACAGAAGTGAAGCAGTCTGTGAAAAATTAACATGGAGTCTTCCCCTGGACGAATTTTATTCAGCCTGAAAACGTTTCCCCCTAATGCATGTGCATTTGGGGAGGTCACTAATTCTCCTTTCCCAACCCTGCCATCAGGGCTTAGTACTGGGTATACACCTTAGAGTCTGTGTTGTCTCTGCCTCTTCCCACCCCTTCACACAGGGAGGTGGTCTAAGTGAGGCTCTGCAGGAGCCTTAGCCTTCTGATATCCCTGTGGTTTTCTAACTGCAGCTATATTTATTTATTTATTTATTTATTTATTTATTTATTTATTTATGGCATTGGGGATTAAACTCAGGGGATTCTACCTCCAAACTATATCCCTAGCCCTATTTTATTTTTATTTGGAAACAGAGTCTCGCTAGGTTGATGAGAATCTCACTAATTGAGGAGGCTGTCCTCGAACCTGTGATCCTCCTGTCACAGCCTCCCAAGTACTGGGATTACAAGCTTGGTCCACCACACCCTGGTGCTATTTTCATTTAAAAGGAAGTGTTTAAGCCAGGTGTGGTAGTACAGGATCATACTCCCAGTACTTGGGAGGCTGAGACAGGTGGTTCACAGCCAGTCTCAGCAATTTGTGAGGCCCTCTGCAACTTAGTGAGACCCTGCTTCAAAATAAAGAATAAAAAATTGGGCTGTGGGTGGAGCTCAGAGCTCAGCCCCTGGGTTCAATCCCCAGTACCCCCCCAAAATTTTTTTAAATAAAAGGGAGTGTTTAATTTCTTCCTTCTGGTGCTGTAGGTCCCCAACACATTCTACCCTATATGCTCATGTCTAATTAGCTACCTGACAAAAGCTCTGAAAAAAATTCAGATACAACAGAAGCCGGACATTGGAAATCAATATTGAATACCTAGGTACCAGATCCTAATAGGTAAACCCTCCCTCTGGTTTATTGGAGAAGCTTGCTATTGTGGGCACGCTGGAAGGATCAGGGAAAGTGGAATAGTTAAAGTGTTTGCCATAGTGAATCTAGAAAGAAAATTTTGTGTGACTAGATAGGGCTGATAGTCCCATGAATAGCAATAAGTAAAGATCTTACAGTTGGGAACTGCATATGACACTGAGACTATATGTCTGGTATTAGGGTAAGTTTTGGCCTCATCCACTCAGGGTATTTTTAGGAAAGTCATTCAGTCTGATGCATCTGAATCAGCCATTGCTATAGGGACAAATCCATCTGAAACATGGGCAACTTTGTATAATCAGTTGAAGGTTACTCTCTTACAAATTTTCTACATGGAGGTTTGTCAGAGGCTGCCTTCAACACAACACTGGTTTATGCTTTCTTAGCAACATCAGGAAAATCAATAAAAAATATCTTTGACTAGTCTATATTGGATTATGCATAGGCTTTGGGGCCCTTGGTTTGAATTCTAGCTTCACTGCTTAAAATACTAGAACCAACTTAAGTAAAACACTTTTCTATTCTGGGGTTTCTCAGTCTGTGAAATATGTTCAGAAATGATTGTTTCCCAGGATTGTTGTGAGGACTCAGCGAGTTAAGAGGTAACACAGTTAACATAGTCACTGTCCTATCTTGTTAGTTATGAAAAATTACTTTCTCTCATTTGGAACTGGAATAAGTGCATCACTGCTGTGAGGTTTGAAGCCTAGCATGGATCTGTAGCTGAACTAACACTTGCTTCTTAAAAACATGGAGGCCCACTTTGGATTCTCAATCTAATATGTGTAGTTAATCCGAGGTCTCTCCTCCCTTTTCTCTTCTACCCTTTGTAGTCTTAAGGACAGGTTGCCTTCAACTAAATATACACTTTGGCCAATATGTTGAAAACACTTGCGAGTGATAGGACTCCAACTTAAACTAGCTTAAGTAAAACGAAGGACTTTGGGACTTTCAGCACAGCTGGATCCACAAGATTCAAAAGATACTCTGAGCTCTTTATCCCAACATCTGATTGTTTTTATCTTCAGGGTGTTTTTCAAACTCTCAAGAGTCCCAGATTCATGTCATCTTTGCCTAGAGAGTCCAGCATAGAGATGGAGTGGGGAAAATAGATTATTTTTTCCTAGTGTCTATATACATTCAACTTAGCCCTACATGGCTCCTATGCCAGCCTTCAGAATTACTCTTGTGAGAGGAAGCTGGGTGTGGTGGTGCACGCTTGTATTCCCAGCATTTGGGAGGCTGAGACTGGAGGATCCGAGTTTGCAGCCAGCCTCAGCTACCTAGTGAGGCACTCCGCAACTTAGTGAGACCCTGTTTCAAAATAAAGAATAAAAAATAGGGCTGGGGGTGTAGCTCAGAGGTAGAATGCCCCTGAGTTCAATCTCCAGTACCGAAAAAAAAAAAAAAAAAAAAAAAAAACTTGTGAGAGGACATGGGGGAATTGAAAACTCTAATCTGGCCTAGTTTTAGTGGTATTCCCACTCTGGGTAGAGGGGGCAGAGGAGGGGCAAAGTGACAAAGTGATTCACAGGCCCACCAGGACTGCAAAGAAATGTGGAAAAATAAGACTACTAAACAAACTAGTTCTCCCATAAATACAGCCAGCAGACATCCTGTGTATCAGTCAAGATATGCAGTGTTTAGAGGAGAGGGACAATGCCTCACAGGGGAGGTAAAAAATGTGGTATAGCCCTAGGTATGTGTAGTACCTAGTTGTAAGGGGAGAAACACTGTGGGAACCCAAGAGACACCATGATGAGGGACAGAACTGCCAGATATATATCAGAGTTCAGCTTCACCTTCCAGTGCTACTCCCTCCCCACTCTCCCAAGACTGCCTACTCCTGCAGCTGTGTTCTTTTCCCTGCAAAATACCTGGGCCTCCCTCCCTGGATATTTCATTGAGTACCTCCTTCCTTAAGTCATTCCCTGCAGCTGAGCAACATTTCATACATTGTCTTGGGGAAGATACCATACTGATCACATCGTATTCCAGCACCGGGCACTTGATGAGAGCTTGATGGATGAATGGATGGGTGAAAACACATTACTGACAGGGTGAATAGAGCAAATAACAGAACTCATCTTCACATTCAACAAACATTTATTAACACAAAAATGAGTAAGGCTTGACCCTCTGTTCTCAGGATACCTGGTGCAGGGGGGCACACAATCACAAAACTACAGTAGAATCACAGTAGAGTAAGTACTATCACCGAGGTATGGACAAAGTACTTTGGAGGCACAGTGAGAGGGATAAGGGGGGAGGAATAATTATTCAATTTATACCTGCCTAGAGTATTCAGGGAAGGTTCCAGAAAAATCATCTGTGAGTTGGGTTTTGGAGTAGAAGCTACCAGGTGAATAGTCAAGGAAGGAGCTTTGCAGGCTGGGGCTCAGTGACCTAGGTAAGGCCAGGTTAAGAGAGGGGCTCAGGGAACAAGGCATGAGTGAATGTAATAAGCAAATAGAGGGAATAAGGAATGAGCAGGATTGTTAAGCACAAACCCATTGCTCTGCTGTGTAAATTAAAGGACTTGTTTTCCCATGAAGGGAAAGGCAGAGAGCAGAGGGTGGGAGGTCCTCAAACATGGGTCCCTGCCACTTCCTCAATTAGGCCATGGGGCTAAAACACCAAATCCATAGCTTCACAGGTATGACCTAATTTCTCTAAGACACCAAATTATTAAAAGCCCCTTTTTGGCAGCTAAGGATTTGTTTGAACAATGCAATTTTAAATGGGAAAGTCCCTAACATTTTCATCTTTCTCAGATGCCACTGTTTTTGCCTAAGTAGCTCTACTTCCTTTAGGAAAGCAGAAGGGGCATGGAATCTGAGAGGGAAAGGTGGGATAATGTTCAGGGCTTTTAGCCATCTCACAATTGCATGGTAAGATTAAAGTGTCTTATCTTTTCCCAAACTGTACTTACATATTTATTAACACAAAACTCAAGATATATATATATATATATATATATGTATATATATAATCACAAACTCCTGTCTTATTATTCCTGTCTCCTCCATTTACTTTTTATACCCGTCTATATTTCAATGTTTAAATAAAAATAAAATTTTTAAACTTTAATATTTTTCCTATTTGAATGTCTTAAATTTCTTCAACTGTCAGATTTTATGTGAATTTTTATAAGCTTTTCCTTTTTATCCCTAAAATACTATCTTTAAATAATTAGTTTCCATTTAACTCTTTCAAACTGAACTTAAGGTTCTTTTTCTATCTTAAATTCTGTTTTTCTCTATCTTAATGAAACATTTAAAATAAATTTAGTCTGTCTTGAATTGTCCTTAACTTTCTCCTTTTAAAACATCTATCTAAACTTAACTTGAATTTTCATTCCACTCTGTATTTTTAAAAGTTTTCCTTCACTAATACACTTTTATAAACCTTTAATATTTAAATACATACATTTTATGATTTAATTTTAAAGATCAATGTTATTTTCTGCAATTTAAACTTTTGGTTTTAAGATTTTTCTTTTTCTCTAACATTTTAAATTTAAGAAGTGTTTCACTAACTTTTCTCTAAACTTTCATTTTTAAACCTTTATTCATTTTACTGTTCTCAAATTAAGATTTTCTCAATAGTTTTTAAATGTTTTAATTTTGACTCATTTTTAAATTAAAAAAATATTCTAAAATATTTCTCTGAAAAATATTTAACTTAAAACATTTTAATATTTAAAAATGTTAGAAACAATTTAAATGTTCTTTTAAAGCTTTTAAACTGTTTTTAAACTATTTTTCAAACTATTTGGCTGATCACCCACAGCTGGAACACCAATTTTGAAGTTTTTCCTAATGAAGGAATACTCCCTAACTTCCAGCAACATTTTTAAAGAAACAAATGGCATACAGTAAGTAGTGTCAGAATACCTCTATTCCCACCTCTCCCCATATTGAGCATTCTTTTAATTATGCTTTACGTGACCATTTTCAACCTCTTCCCTCTCCCTCTCCCTCTCCCCCTATTTCTTAAGACTAAATGGTCACTGGTCAGTATTTTTTTCCTCTAGACCCATGGTCCATGGTAAAATAGGTCCTTTATATCAAAGTGCTAGTTATATAGGCATTATTATCACTGTCCATTCCAGGTAGGTTTCTGTGTAACTTTAAGAGGTGCTCATTGTTGTAAGAGTATTATCATCACTGTCCATTCCAGGTAGGTTTGTGTGTCACTTCAGGATCCTTACCTAATCATTTCTTTCACTTTTTCTGGTGAATGGTCTGGTAAGACTAGTCTTTCTCTAGACCTTGTTTGTGATAGAACAGTAAATACCCTTCACTGTAGAGTAAGTCCTCAATGGTAGCCTTGGTGATGATGGCATCATCACAGCTGAACCACTGGTCCTTTTGTTGACGGATAAAGCTGGTATAGTGGCCACTTTCCAAAGTTCCATGGTGATTAATCACTGCAAACAAGGAATACTTATTCTCATTGGGCACACAATCTGCTGGTGGCTGGTCTTCTTTCATTTTGCTCTCTTTTGTAGAAGCCAAAAACGGAGTCATGTCCAGCTCCAAGGGAAAAGAGATAAAGGTATTAATCTTTCGCCTCTGTTTGCCTACATGTTCAAACCGCTTGAGATGAAAACAGGCCACAATGGGTAATTTCTTCATTGTGAGCTGTTTGGTAGATTCCTGGTAGCTTTGGCAACTATTGCATTTGATTTTGGCACTGCTTCCTAGGTGCTCTGGCCTTGTAAACCACTGCAGGCAGTCTGTAAGTGAGGGGATTCCTGGCACATGGTCATCCCTGCTCACTGTGCTGTCGGCACTCTCTGGGCTCTGGGAACTAAATGTGGCACAAGAGCCAGGCAAGTCCAAGCTGATATCCCAGCATGGGTCTATGGTGGTGGAGACACTATGGCAGGCTTGACATGTCACATCAGACTGCAAGCCGCCTGTAAAGATTTGGTCGATGATGCAATTACAACAGTTGGGGTTACTGGCCTCCTGCTCAACACTATCATCTTTGCTGTGTCGGTGTAGCACATCTAGTATGGCAATAAGAAACTCATGAGCATCCTGCTGCCGGTACCCTGCTAAGTGTTCTGCATGAATCCATATCAGGTGCAGTAACTTATAGGGAATATGAGGAGTTCGGCTCCCAGAGTACATAGCTTGAAAAACCGAAGTCATTTCGCAGACTAGACACAAGCTGGGGCTTGTCATTATGCATTTGTGCTTGTCAGAGAGGAAAAAATCTTTCAGTAGAGGGATATGGGTAAGTGCCTGGACAATACAATTCATAAAACAAGTGTTTCCGAGATTGATTAGCCCTCTCAAGCCTACAGTATACACTGACTTTTTTCTCCTCTTTTTCTTGGGTTTCACCAATTTGGGCTCCTGTTCCTTTGATTCACAGGTTGACTGCTTCTCATCAATCCCTGACGTCATAAACTGTTGATAAGCAACATCTGCTGAGGTGTAAGTTAATAATTTCAAAATTTTCTCTTTTGTTTCTTTGGAAATCTGTTCTATATCTCTGTCATATACATAATCTTTACACATAAAGCAGTATATAACGCCATGATAGAGGTCTACAGCTAAATTGTGCTGTTTTGCTTCTGCATGTTTATGAATGTGTTTCTCAGTAAAGCAGCCAAAAAAGACACAGGAGAGACAAGAGTGGAGTCTGTTCCTATGAGTACTACATACATGACAAATGCACGACTTTGCCTTACGTTTCCTAGTCTCGGGGGTTCCGCTCCAAACGAAACGCTGGTAGATCATCCGCAGGTTCTTCTGCCAGTTCTTAGCCACTTTAAAGCTCTCCACGTGGGAGCAGCCTGTGGGACCTTGCTCAAACTCAACCTCCAGCAACCAGTCCCCTAAGCCGCCTTGATCCCCGGAGTCGCCTAGGTCATCAGAGCAGCTTCTCGTCTGGGGCCGGGATCCGGGCCTGGATCTACGCCGGGACCTGCGCCAGGCCTGGGGGCGGGATGGGGGCAACGGAGGCGATGGCGGGGGCCGGGCTGGAGGCGGGGGTGGGGCCAGGAGCCCGGGCCGGCCACGGGAGCGGGACCGGGGCTGGGGCCGAGGGCGGGGCTTGCGGCGCGGGCAAACAGGCGAGGAGCTGCTGTCACCGCAAAGGGGGATGGAAGGGAGCACCTTCTCGTCGCCGCTACCGACGCTCCACGTCAAGTTGTCCTCGGGACCTGTCTCGCCTCCCTGAAATGGCTCCAGTTTCCTCGCTTTGGCTTCCTGGACCGCGTACACTTCCACCGCCGCGACCGCCTCCTCCTCCATTTTCCCCGCCTTCTCAGCCACCAGCTCCGGAAAGGCTCCTCCCCCGCCTCCGGAGCTCCAAAGGGCCACGGAGCCCGAGGCCAGCGAAGCTTCTCGAGCCTAAGCCGTCAGCTCACTGCCGGACCGAAGAAACGCGTCTGCAAACGAGCTGCGACTGTAGACGGAATGAGACAGGAACTTGGGTGAACCAGATGCCCAGCGTCATGGCCGCGGCGTGTCGTTAGCGCTCCCGCGACCCCTCCCCCTGGCCCGCGAGCTCAGCCCGAGGCGGCTGCGGGGCTCCACCCCCTCCACAAGCGGCTCGCGGAGCTGGAGCGCGACCGGGACGCTACCTGCTTTAAAGGCGATCCGATAGTGCGGGTACGGGCGGGGGTGGGGCGGGAAGAGAAAGGAGAAAAAACGGGGGTGGGGGAGGGAACAGCCTGAGCTTTCGGGGAGAAAGGATGGAAACTTCTTTAAAAAAGGCGCCACCTTCTGACTGCCTTGTCTGCGCCTGGCGCAGCCTCGCTATGGTACAGCTTCCTCTGACGATCTTTCCTGGTATCCTAAAAACACTCGGATCCACATTTTATCTTAAATATGGCTGAAAGGAGCCCCCCCCCCTTGGAAAATGGACTCAGGGGAAGAAAGTGTCCCCCTGCCCCTCTTACCTAGGCTGCCGGAGCCCGCGGCGTTCCACGCTCTGCCCCAGCCCCCGAGCGCACTTTCAGGACGCCACGCTCTGGCGCCCTCTCCTGCGCTCCTGCGCTGGTGCTCTCACACCCCTTTTCTGGCGTCTGTCTCCGCATTTTCTAGGATTTCTCCTAGAATCCGGACTTCTACTCACTCCCCCGCGTCGCCACTCCCGTGAGTACCCGCATCCACAGCGTGCGAACCCCGAAGTCTCCGATCCCTTCCCCCACCCTGGTCCCACGCGACGCCCCCAGCCCGGGTGTTTTTTTCTTCTTTTTTAAATGTCTACGTTACCTAGGGCCCGGGGCGCGTGATGTGGAACGTCAGCTGCTGCTGCTGCTGCTGCTGCTGTCCAGACACTTCTCAGCCAGCCTTCTCTTCTGACCTCTCCTCAGGGCTGGTCACAAGGGGCCGCCCCCTGGCCCCTCCCCTCCCGACGTGCGGCCCCCTGCCCGGGATTCTGCCCTCCCGCAGAGATGAATGGCGACGCTGTCCCGCGCAAGCAGACAAACCTCTTCCTGAAACAGATCCTAACTGGAAGCAACACCAGCGACAGATTTTAGAGAAAGCCCCCGGAATGGAGGCTCCGGCTTCCCTTGACTCCAGGCCCCCACTGTACAGGGAAAAAAAAAAAAAAACATTCAAGGTGGGGGTTGGGCTTTCCAGGACGGCAAGGCTCTGGCATGAATCCATCATTTTGGAATCTGATCTCTGGGAATAAAGTGGAGAGAAGGATATTATCTCAGTGTAGGGGAGAGGGAGGAACCATAAGCAAGTGATTAAGGCTCACATAGACCTGAACCAGGTACTTGTTGGCTGTGTGATATTTAAACTCTCTGACCCTTAGTGCCTTAGTTATTTCATCTATTAAGAACTGAAATGATAATCCTAACATACCAATAACAATAATAGGGAATGTAAACCGGGTGTGGTGGCGCATGCTTGTAATCCCAGTACTTGGGAGGCTGGACTGGAGGATTCGGGTTCGCGGCCAGCCTCAGCTACTTGGTGAGGCCCTCCACAACTTAGTGAGACCTTGCTTCCAAATAAAGAATAAAAAATAGGACTGGAGGTATAGCTCGGAGGTAGAACGCCCCTGGGTTCAATCCCCAGTGCCGCAAAAAAAAAGGGGGGGATGTAAAGCAAAAGGTCCTTATGTCAGGCCTTTTCACCTCTTTCTCAGTTCCCACATTAAAACAAACAAAACAATGCCCCCATAACAAAAAAAAAAAAGCAAGAGAAATTTTGTTTTTGATCATCCTCTCTTGGCAGTTCATGTACAGGGGCATGCACTCAATAAATAAAGATCAATAAATCCTTTAACTATACTACTGTGCAGGTACTCTCTGTTGTGAGAAACACAGAGAACAACAATTTGTGTCCTCCAGGAGTTCATAGTCCAGGAGATTTTTCCTTCTTTGACAGAAACAGTATCCAAGGCAACAACCCTAGGAAAATTGCTATCTCCAGGGCTTTTTTCTTTTCCTGTCCAATCCCAAGAATACCACTATCAGTAAAAATGCTGAAGCCTCTACCTGATAAATACCACTATTTATCAGTAAAAATACCACTATGGGCTCAGAGACAAGAATCGCCACAATTACCCAATTCCCCACAGTGACTATAGGTTGAAAAACTGAACTACAAGTCAGTCTCTTTCAGAGGAATTTATTGACAGGGTATTTGCCTAGGAGTCAAGATAGCAGTGTTCTTATAATTTTCCATCATTATTAACCATGTTTATAACCTTGTGTAAGCTATACATCATTTGTTTGGTACTGGGAATTGAATCCAGGGGTCTTCTACCTCTAAACTAGACCCCCCATTCCCTTTTATTTTTAAGCAAGGTCTCACTAAATTGCTGAGGCTGGCCTCAAACTTATGATCTTCCTGTCTCAGCCTCCCAAGCACTGGAATTACAGGCATGTGCTACCAAGCCCAGTTTACACATCATGTTGGAAGCTCAGTTTGTCCCAGTAAAAATAGAGCTGGTTTGACCTGTCAGTCAGCTTTCCATCACTGTAACAAACACCTGAGATAATTCAACTTCAGCTCATTCATTCAACTGCCATTGCCATGATTCTGACTGCCACCCCCTCACACCAGGGATGAAAGTACACTGATTTCAGGCTAGATTTTTAATTTCTTTTAACACAGATGCACTCTGGTTATGAAAGCTTTGACAAGTAGCTTCAAGAAATGGATTAGTCCACTCAAACTGAGGTGAGTTATGCACATTAGTTTGTCCTCTGGGGTTTTCAAGGTAGTTTGGTGAAAAATAATGAAAATAAACCAATGAAAAGACAGCATAAGAGGTCAACATGTTGGAGAGCAGACTAGTGTGCCTAGCAGGGACTTAGAACGAGGGCATAGCCAACACGTATCAGGAGGTGGAGGAGCAGACACCCAAATCTGCAACTAGTTGAACACGGGAAGAAACAGAGTTGTTCGTGGGTGTTTGGGGGATGCTGAGGGGGGTAAGGATAGAGAAAGAAAATGGCCTGTCAAACTACTGGTTGCTGGGTGGGCAGCAAAGGGACATGTGAAGGTCCTTGGTGGCCCTAGGGGCAGATCCCACATTGCTGTTCACCCCCTCCCCTTTGGAATTACTGTCTGAATTGTGTTTTTCTCTACTGGCAGAACTCTGAAGAGAATCAAGAGAGCACAGTGGCCCTGAGAGTCCCAGTGGTGCCACGTGTACTGCAAACTATCCAGTCATCACTAGAACACATAGGCCTGCTTCACCCAGACCAACCTTGCTGATTCTGGCCCACCTTTTCACAACAGAGCCCAGAGAGGATGACAACATGGAGAGGAAGGAGAGCCACAAGTGTGCACATGGACTCCACATCACCCTGGAGGTTGTGCTGGTGTGGGCCACCTGTGTGCATCCTCCAGGCATCTTCTGAGATGCCACACACCAGGAGGGGAGGGGGCTCTCAGAACACAGGCTGTACCCAGGCAGGACACGCAGCATCTGAGGAGGGACAGGTTAGATCCCTCAGATGAGGCCCCAGTCCCAGCTCCTCACCCTTCCTACCCCTGCCTCCTTGTCAGCAGAGGTAGGCCTGCATAAAGAGAGGTGTCCTGAGGAAAAGTACCCCCAAACACCTCCAAACTCAGTCATGTAGAAGCACCTGAAGGGGAAGTGCTTTGCAATTATAGACTGGATTGTGATGGAAAATGTGTTCTTTCTCCCCTAGGTCGGGGCATTCACCCAGCCACAGCTATGAAAAGACTTGCTCATTTCTGGATTAGCAGACCTGGAAGGAAATGCCGAGTCAGCCATTTGCTAGCTGTGCAACCTGTGGCTTTGCTTGTATCCTAACTTCCCCAGGACTGCCTTACATCATCCTCTACAGACAGGCAGGCAGGTGGAGTGCAACCATTTTGTCACGTGTAACGTCAGAATCATGAAAATGCCAGCTCCTCCAAGCTTCATGTCTTCAGTAATTTGGTAAAGAGTATCACATATTGGGTCAGGGCCTAGGAATGCAAAACCAAACAGAACTGGGCACAAAGTAAATAAGTCAGAGTCCCTGACTGAGGTCCACATCAGGAACTCCACAGGGACGGTAAGACTAATAGTAGCTAATGAGTGCAAGAAGGACCACTTGTAATAAAGGACCTGACGCTTGGGAATCAGGATGGCCACAGTGCTCCAAAAAGTTTCCAAAGAGAGTTATTAGTGAACTAGCATACTCCTTCAGCCAGCCCTTAGTCTATCATTGCCAAACAAACAAACAAACAAACAAACAACTTCCTCATCTCTAATTGTCTTACAGGGAAACCTCAGTCTGGCCTGATGTGTCATTTGTGCCAGAATTGGAACGAGTGGGTCTGGGAGGCTGAGGCTTGTGTGGAGTTCACAGGTTCCACAAATCAACCTGCATTTGAATCTCCTTGTGGGCTTCATACAAGAGACTGGAAAACTCCAGGCATCAGGAGGGAAGGGAGCTCTCAGAACAAAGAGGCAATAGCCAGCAGGCCCCCAGCATGTGGTGATTGTTTTGTTTTATCACTGAAACCAGTGCTGCTAGGAATATACTTGTCCAACTTCATTTTCCACCATTCTGTGTCTATCCATGGGACAAACACCTGGAAATCTGTCCAAAAGCTGTTCCCTGAGCGTCGATTTCGTGCCCGGCTTGGGGTGATCAGACAAACCTGCTCCTTGCCATCAAAGAGCTCAGAGTCCAGCAGGGGAGACAGATCTGTCACCAGACAGGATAGCCCCCGAGTGCTCAGGCCTGGGATGGAGAATCACGGGGTGCAGACAGGAGAAACTTTCACCACCAAATGAGAGGAAGGCCAAAGTCTTCATTTCTAACATGGCCCCACTATACCTCATCCACAGTGCCAGCACAGTATGTGGCATGACCTGGGGTGGGGGGGGTGCCTCAGTGAACATTTGGGGAAGGAGCAGGAGGTCTTCCATTCTGGCACTGAGATAGAAACGTGAGGCAT
>PVLC010021117.1:0-28088 GCA_004027655.1 Graphiurus murinus
TTCAGATAGAGGTTTAATAACTAGGATATACAAAGAACTCAAGAAAATCTCAACTAAGAGAGCAAACAACCCAATCAAAAAATGGGCAAAGGACCTAAATAGACACTTCACAAAAGAAGAAATACAAATGGCCAATAAATGTATGAGGAAATGTTCCACATCATTGGCAATCAGGGAGATGCAAATCAAAACTACCCAGGCCTATTTTTTATTCTTTATTTTGAAACAGGGTCTCACTAAGTTGCAGAGTACCTCACTAGGTAGCTGAGGCTGGCCATGAACCTGGATCCTCCAGTCTCAGCCTCCCAAATGCTGGGATTATAAGCATGCACCACCACACCCAGCTATATCACTTCTTATCTAACCAAAAAAATTGAAACCAAACTACCAGACTAATGCATGTGTATCTATGTTTATAGCCAAACAATTCACAATTGCCAAATTATGAAACCAGCCAAGTTGTCCATCAATAGAAAATAGTATTAAAAGAGAACCTTAATTATGGTGTTGAAATACTCTTTTTGTGCCTGGAAAAATATCACTATTTGCTTTCAGGACAGTATAGTTTCTGATCACAGGAGGTGGCTTCTCATAATTATGGTGGGAGCAGATTGAAAATAGACAGTATTGAAGGAATTAATTTTGAATCTATTCCTACAACTCCCACTTACATTTAGAAACATAATGAATTGACACATGTTTAAATCAGTGTTTCCTACACTTTAACACATGTTCAGATTACCTGTTGGGGTTGTCAAACGTTGATTTGTCCTACTCTCTGTGGACAGTTTTATAGATCTGAAGTGAGACCTGTGAATTTTCATTTCTAGCAAGTTCCTAGGTGATATTGATGCTGCTCAGTGAAGTGCCCAACTTTTAGAACTTGTGATTTTAGAGCAACAAGTGTGAAGTCTGGAGAGACATGATAATGATGATGGTAACAACTTTTGTGTGCCATTACCAGAGCTATTCAGAGCTTTAAACTTCTAGTTTCTGTGACTTTTTTACTTCATTCCTGTCTTCTTTAGTGTAGATCCTGAAAAACAATGCTTAAGATACAGGGGCAGGAGGAAAAGCAAATATAAGGTGGTGTGTTATTAAGCTTGATATACAGGGCAACCAATTTTTAATCACATGGTGCTGCTTTAAGTCTATATCTCAGGGATATCTATTAAGGGGATGCATAGATTAAAATGTATATTCCAATTGGTGAATACCCTGTGAATGTCTCTTACATGTATTGATTTTTGTGTGAACAAATGGAAAGTATATTCTGCAATTACTCAGTAAATTGTGTCCTCAAAAAAGTCCTGGGATCATAGATGAGAAGAATATGATAGAACCTTGAGAAGGGATCATAAGCTTTTGCCCAGCTGAATTGGGATAAAACACAGCTCCATGACAGGGTGAAAACAGGAGAATTTGAGTTTAGTATAATAAATATGCACACATGTGAAAACGATCAACATAATTAGCAATTGGAGAAGTGCAAATTAAAACTACACCAATATTTCATCTAAGTCCATTTAGAATGGCAATAATAATAACAAATGCTGGTGAGGATGGAGGAAATAAAAATTCCTATACACTCATGGTGGGATTATAAATTAGTACAACCACTATGGAGATAAGTATAGATAAGTTTTTCTCCAAAAACTAGGAATGGAACCACTATATGATCCAGCTATATCACTTCTCAGTATCTTTCCAAAAGAATCAGTTAGTATACTCTAGTGATACATGCATATCCATATTTATAGCGGTACAATTCACAATAGCCAAATTATGGACTAAACCAGGTATCCTTCAATAGATGAGTGGATTAAAAAATGTAACATATACACACAATGAAATTCCATTTGGCCATAGAGAAAAAAACTATGTTCCTTGAAGTAAAATGGATGGAACTAGAGAATATTTTGCTAAGTGAGATCAGCTAGTCTGATAAAGACAAGGGTTGTATGTTTTCTCTTATATGTGGAAACTAGAAAGAAAATAATAAACATAAGGAAGTTTAAATAATGTGGAGAGAGACCTGTAGGATAGTGGAAAGGGAGTTGGAGAAGGGGAAAAGGAAGGAGGAAGAAAACAGTTCAAATGATACTATGGCAATGTTATGAAGGTGTCATTATCAATTTCATTAGCATGTATGCAGCAGGAGGAAAGGAGAGCAGAGTGGAATGCAGAAGAAAATATACCAAGAGCTGTGTGCATGTATGTTTGTATACACTGGACCTCACTATGATGTATAACTGCAAGCAACTAATAAAAATACTTCAAAAAAGAAGTATGCATCTTAAATCATGCTTTGCAGCAATTAGACATATTATAGATGGCTTCCCATTACAGCTGGCACCCAGAACACAATATATACGATTGATAGCCAGTTAAGATGTTACTTGAATAGTATACATTTCTAGTTTCAGTATTGTGCCCAGGCAGGCCTCTAACTCTTGGGCTCAGTGATTCTCCAGCCTCAGCCTCCTGATTAGATGAGACTATAGGTATGCATGCACAACTGATTAATGTAATTTTAATTTTTTTTTCTTTTTGTGGTAGTGGGGATTGAACCCAGGGACATTCTACCTGAGCTACACCCACAGCCCTATTTTTATTCTTTATTTGGAAACAGGGTCTCACTAAGTTTCAGAGGGCCTCACTGCATAGCTGAGGCTATTCTCGAACCCAGATCCTCCAGTCCCAGCCTCTCAAGTACTGGAATTACAAGTGTGTGCCGCTACCATGCCTGGCTCCTAAAAATTCTATCAAAACAATGTGCTCTCATATTTGAAGCAAGAAATGATATGTTCCCTTTCAGATGGATAGATGGAATCTTCGAAAAGATTTCATACAGGTGATTTAGTTAAACAAGACACAGTCCCTGCTGGTCCTGACTAAACAGAGGATATTATTTTTTTCCTTTGCCAACTGAAGATTTTTCTCACTTAACATGTTGACTGATTTAGAGGAATGAACCTACCCTAGTGGGTTACAGTGAACCTTGTGGGCTATTGCAACTGTTGTTAATAGCAAAGTTGAAACAAGAAGATAATCAGCACTTACATATTTGGAAACCAGTTGTAGAGTTCTTTCCTCCTGTCAGTTGGTTATATGGAAGTTTTCATTATTCATAGCTATAAATTTCAGAAGAAATTAAGGTAGGTTGATATGAGATTCCAGACAGCCTATTCACATAATTGACTCCTACCTTCTGGAGTTGCTTAAACACATTGCTGGCTGGCTGCCTGGAATGAATTGCTATCTGTTCTTTTGATATGGAAAATCCAGTAATGCGCAGCTCATGACAGGGATATCTGATGCCATTATCACTTAATGTCCTGCAGTCCACTGCTCTGTCTCTAGTAAATTAATTCACACAGTTAAAGGCATTTTTTGAATAGTAGGTCTTAGACTGAGAAGCTTACACCACAGGCTTCACTTACTCTAGACTCCCTTGAGATTGACAGCTGTCTGAGTCACTATGAATGTATAGAGTTAAGTATATATCTATTACATTAGCTTTATTCCATAATTTATGCAACATAATCCTTTTTTTTAAAACTTTTATCCAGTTGAGTTGGGTTGTAAATTGAAAAAGAATGTTAATAGCATTTTTGAGACATCTTCATTAATAAGTAGATTGTTCTGTAATACCACTTTTAATACAGACTAATATCATGACTTACTTTGCCCAGTAAAATGTGGGAGAAATTATGTAGGATTTCCAAACTGAGACTCTTAAAGCTTCTAATCCTAGCCAAGACATCACTGTGCAGTGGCAAGAATATTTATCTAGTCAATGTATAGGACAAAGAAATATAGCTTTTAAGTCACTAAATTTTAGTGTCTTGTTATGCAATAAAATACAACTAACACAATGTATTTTGTTTTCATAATATTATGTTAAAAATTCCTGTTACTGCTAGGTCCTTATACTTCTACAGTTTCTGCTTAATAAAGCGATTACTATGTTAGTAATTGTATAGATATTCATAACTTCTTATAAATATTGTTCTTATCAATGCATAGTGAGTTTTCTTTGGTCAAACTTAATGCTTTTTGGGTATAAATTACACTTTGACATTTTATATATAGCATATAGTTAAATATGCAAGCTAAACTGAGAATCTCTTCCTTTTAATTTGTGTTATCCCATTCATCTTTCCTGAAATGTCTAAATTTACTCTCTTATTAATAACTAATAACTTGGTATATTGTTTTAATTTCTGTATTTCTTTTTTAATGTGATATATTTCTTTGCTCTCTTATTTTTTCTTTTGATGTAGATTTTCATTTTAATAATCCTAGCCTGTTCTTTTTTTATTTGTCCTGTAACTCATCAGTTTTTAACAGTATCTTCCCACCCTATTCTAATACAGTAAACAATGGGCTATTTTCTAGTTTCTTCTTTCCCTTCTCACACATCTTGAAAGATATTTTTACTTTACCAGAACTTTCTTGGCACCTTTTAATTACAAATTATTCTTCCATCTTTGTCCTCACCTTTATTTTCATCTTCAGTATATGACTAAACATATATAATGCTCCTTCAAAGTCTTTTTGCCAAAGTGACTCTACTCATTTCTTGGTTGGATGAAACACATCTTTCCTGGATACTTTTAGACACACTCATGAGAAAAGCATCCTTAGGTTATTATTACTGCGAATAGTGTATGTGTGAGTGTTGGTAGGGAAGAGACTAGGAATTTGACCCAGGGGTTCTGTGCCACTGAACCACACCCCAAGCCCTTTTTAAATTTTGAGACATGGTCTCACTAAATTGCTGAGGCTGTTCCTGCACCTCCCAAATACTGGGATTATAGGTGTGTACCACTCATCTAGCTTACTTTAAGTATTTTTTGTACCATAAGGATAGCTAAATTGGGTATGAAATCCTTGGTTCACAATTTATAACTTTAAATTTCCAGACAGTGATGTTCCACTGTTGCCTTGCTTTTTATATTGCCCAGAGAAGTCTAGTGTCAACCTAATTCTCTTGACCTTGTAAGCTTCCACATGCTGGAAGTGCTGAGGTTTTGGCTTTTTAAGTAAAAAAAAAAATGTGACAATATCACAAATCTGTATTGAATATGTCCTGAAGTTTACTATTCCTGGATAAATTATAAAAACACCAGATAGGCACTTACTGTATGTAGAAGTGTTCTTTAAATTACAGAAAGTTTTTTAAATTGAAGTTTAAATATTACTTTATTGTCTTTGCTTTCTTCTTTAAAAACTCCAATTATACATATTTTAAAATGTTTTATTTTTGGTTGATCATCTATTTTAATCACTTTCTCTTTGACTGCTTTTACTATTGCATTTAATTTTTATTCTTTTTCATTTTACTCTAGTCATTGTATAATTTTTATTCCTTGGATATTTTTGTAATTTTTATTCTTAGGGTGATCATATTGTAACTTCAGTCACTTTTGCTTAATTTCTTCCTATTTTTCCACTTTTGTCCTTAGTTTTTGAACTCCTCTTATTCACACTTTTTCCTTCCATTTTCCTAAAATCTAGGGACATACAGATACACACACACACACACACACACACACACCACAAATATCAAGCTTATTTTAAATATTAAATACATATTGAAGATTTTATATGTATAAATAACTAATGAGACAGTAATAAATGTTTTATTTATATGTATTAATTTTGTTATTTTTTGAAATTAGCTTTTATGTTGCTGAAATACGTCATTTTTAATATGAAATTGCCTTATATATCTCTATTTTTCATACTAAGATCAGTGTGACATATTTTATTATAATCAACACAAATGGAAGTAGTTAAATTATTTGCCTTCGTATTTTACAATATCTTTATTATAGCACTAATAATGCTGAATATCAATTATATTTTTAAAAGCTTTTACCAAATTTTATTCAGAATTTCTTTTTTTTTTTGCGGTACTGGGGATTGAACTCAGGGGCATTCTACCTCCGAGCTATACCCCCAGCCCTATTTTTTATTCTTTATTTTGAAACCGGGTCTCACTAAGTTGTGGAGTGCCTCACTAGGTAGCTGAGGTTGGCCTCGAACTTGAATTCAGAGTCCCATGTGTGAAATTCTCAGCACTACTTCTTGTATATAGTAGATAGTGAATAAATGGCACGAGCTATTTATCTAACTGATATAATTTAATTTTAACTTTTTGTCAAAATTAGGTTTGTTTCTTAAAGTGAGGCAATAAAAAGAGTGGGATTTATGTGTGTTCTATTCAATAGAATACTATGGAGTATCAGGCAAAAGAATTTGAAATAAAAACTCTGAGATGAGAAGATTACTTGTAAACCAATTTTGTCTACATATGTCTTAGTACTTTGTTCCACTTCTCTGTCCTGACTCACTACTTATTCAATATTTGGGCTGTTAAACTTGGTGTCGTTTTGATATACTGCTAGATCCTTCCTGACACTCTACCATCAGAGAAGTGTTTCTCTTTTTTTTCCCCGCACATAATATGTTTTGGATTATACCTGCTAATGCTTGGCTTGATGGGTTCTAGAAATGTCATTGCCTTGCAAATTTAAAGATACAAGATTACATATATATATTATCAACATCACCTTCTTTCTCAAATTTTACTTTGAAAGTAAAGAGCAATCAATACAGAAGAGTTTTACATGTTGTTGAACATAAGACAACACAAAATTGGTATTAAAAATTGAGAAGACAATACAACAGATAACAAGAACCCCAGTGTATGTAATTTAATTCTTAAGCTAATCTTTCTTTCCCTTAAATTAACTGGCCTATTTGGTGTGAATGAGGGTATGGGATTATCACGGCATGAGAGGAACAACCCTCAGACTGACAACTCTCTAAAGTACGGTAAAACTAATGGACTGCCTTTCAACCCCTAAGTCTTTGGGATCCGTTCCCAGAAAGGATGTTAAAGCTTCAATGAATAGATCAATGGGGAAATATAGTAAGATAAACAGTGTAACATTAAACCACCATACTGATCAGGGGTATAAAACAATTCTAATGCAGTGGTCAACCATGTTGATGAGAGCATTTTATATGATATTCCTATATTACAGGTTAAAGTAATATTCACAGGACAGTTTAAATGAGACTTGCTGTAGGTTTGTTATTCTTAAAAAAATATGCTCTGTTTGAGGAAAAGAAGCAAACTATGCTCGGTTTGATATCCTGATAATCTGTTTCTAAGTGTGCCTTTTGCCACTTTCTATCCTACATGACTTCTTCGTGCATATATCTAATTACTGTTTAAATTTCTGAGGTTGAGTTTTCTTTCTGATTATTTCTTCATTCTCACTTATAACACCCAGCTGACAATATTCCATGAACACACAAGTGAATGCATGAATCAACAAATTAATGAATAAATATTTGTTTACATCACTAGCTGTTTTCACTTTTTCTCTGTAATGCCAAGTCTAGTTTTGTCTGATTTCCTCATTCTACATTTGTATGTAAAATACATATGAATCCATTGTCTATAATGTTCTACTCACTCTGTCTTGAAACTTTGCATGACATTTCAGTCCCTATTGGGTAATGATCTCTTTGGATAGTGGAAGAAAAGCAAAGCTTATTTGTTTTTGCACAATTTTCTCCTGTATTAGAATTATATCTGAAAAAAAACAAATCTAAATTTGAATTTTATTTTACTTGAGCTACTGGCAACCCAACATTTACTATGCTACAAATGAAACAGAAAAATAATCCCACAATAAAAATGTCTTCTTGCTGGGCGTGGTGGCGCACGCATGTAATCCCAGCATTCGGGAGGCTGAGACCAGAGGATCCGGGTTTGCGGCCAGCCTCAGCTACCTAGTGAGGCACTCTGCAACTTAGTGAGACCCGGTTTCAAAATAAAGAATAAAAAAATAGGGCTGGGGGTATAGCTCGGAGGTAGAATGCCCCTGAGTTCAACCCCCAGTACCGCAAAAAAAAAAGAAAAAAAAGTCTTCTTAACTAATTTAACATGGAAATAAGGCATAAATTATATCTCTTTCAGGAAAGAGTATCATCTGTCACTTGGGAAAATTCTAAGTAGCACATGAAATGGAACAGTTTAAATGTGTACATTGAAGTGTTTTGGTAACTGAGCAAAAAATGAATGGATGGACATTCTTTCAGTTCCTGCCAAATGCTATTGCTCTGAATCCAGGACTTATTGGAAGATATGGCCAAGAGGCCAATCCAATTTGATCTTTTAGTTCCTACATTAGGTGAAGCCTCTGAGACAGATAGGATGACACTACATTACTCTTGCTTCTAAAGACCATTTCAAGAATACTTTTCTGTTTACCACAGAGGGTAGGTCTCTGATGCAGAGGCAGATCATGAGGAAAGGAGAATTTGGCTTCTCACCCCCATCACCAAGGCTGAAAGATGTTGTAGCTTCTTTAAACTTTGGCTAGTCACTTTTCCTCCTGGGATCCTGAAAGCAGGTCTTTTGATCATCTTAGCTTTCAGCATGTTAAAGGTGTAATTTTTTTGTGTATGTGTTCTTAGGTTCGGGAAGTGGGGAATCACTGACATCGCTGATTACTGTTATTTTTATTCCTAGATCTACATCACAGAAATGCTGAAAGTACAGAAGTATGGTAGAGCTATAAAAGTGAGATCACGGGGGCTATAAAAGGAGCAACAGTTAAAGAGCTTTCTGTAATACAACAGGAGAATGATAGTGAAGACTTGATCAAGCATCATATTAGCAAGATTGAAAAATATGCTATTTAGACTGAACTTTTCAAACAATTGTAAATAGAGTTGAAACTTGTCCCTGGTTTTTGTCTTAGAGAGCTGTGAGAGCAGCTGCTATCATTAATTGAAGAGAGAAAAGTAGATAAAGGAAGAATAACAGGATTTTGTTGTTGTTATTTTAGAATCTAAGTAAAAGTAGTTTGGTTTGGAGAAAGTTAAGGTTCATTACTTACTTAGGATCCTTTGAAGGAAGATAATTTGGTATGCTAGAAATAGAAACTAGAAGCTGAGCTCTGTCTTATAGCTGTAATCTGAGTACTTGAGAGGCTGAGACAGGAGGATCTCGGGTTCAAGGCCAGCCTGAGAAACGTAGGGAGACCCTCGGCAGCCTAGCAAAACCTTGTTTCAAAATAAAAAAGGCTGAAGGTGTAGCTCAGAGATAGAATACCACTGGGTTCAGTCCCAGGAAAGAAGGAAAGGAAGAGAAATTAGAGATCAGAGAAGAGTTTCTTGCTAGATACAGATCCTAAAATCATGATGATGACAAGAAAGAAAGCATGTTCTAATCTAAGTGTTTTACATGTATTATTCCATTCAGTCTTCACAACTATGTTCTGTGAAAGGTCATTTTCTTAATTTTAAAGTGATAGTTGTCTAGCTCAGATATTTTGCATTATTTTTTCTAAGAATGCCTTTTATAGCTGGTAGTTGTATTAGTTAGCATAAGCTGCTACAATAAAATACTGCAGATTGAGTGAACTAAACAATAGAATGGCTCTTCTCATGGCTTGCATCAGATGGACTAACTTTATTGAACCTTAATTATTTTTTAAAATTCTATCTCCAAATACAGTCACATTGAGAGGTATGATTCCAACCTGTGAATTTTGGGATACACAATTCAGTTCGTAGCAGCGGGTTTGTGATTTGAACCCAAATAGAGTGCAAAAACCATACCTTTAAACTTGGGATGCAAGCCAACAACTGGATTTGGTTACTGAGTCAGTAACTAATATGCTTTGTGAATGTGGAGAAAGGAGATGACATGATACAGCACAGGCAAAAGGAGGCAGGCCTGAAAGTAGTAAACCTGTAATTAGAAATACAAACTTGTACAACACAAAGTTTTGTCCTGAAGAACATTACAAACATGTAATATACAAAGATACACATGCACACTTTTTGTCAGTATTACTGCTGAAAGCTGTGGAGTGCTTTCAGGTACAAATCATAATTAATGATGTCTACATCCTTATGTTTTGATTTTGCAGCCGTGTTTTAATTCTGCATTGGGAGTGGAGTATGTTGCAGAGATTGGAATCTGTTATCTCTTGTGCAAAGCAAAGGTGTATCTGTTGGAATATGTGTATGTATGTAAGTCAAAGGACTAAACACTTTTTTCACTATATATTTACATTTATTTCTTTGCTTTTATCATCAGGGAACATTAGTACTCAAAACAAAAAAGGTGGGGGGATAAGTAAGATGAAATCAAGCAGTTTTTAAAGCATGTGATTTGTGTAAAGAGGGTCAAATGAGAATCGTGTGCAAATATGTTGTTAACAACTTGTACTTAACAAAGATGTATGCTATATTGCACGATTTACTACAATAAAAAATCTAAAATAAATAAATAAAACCACATCCAAACCAAAAAAAAAAAAAAAACCCACAAATACACATAGGATGTTTTTACTTTAAAAGGTATTTTTAAAGGTACCTTTAAAAAGTTCTTCATACTACTTTGATTACTCCATTAGCATCTAACATGTAACTGCACTAAAATGAGAAATGTATACTTTAGAAATAGCATCAACACCAATTTTACTACTGGAGGTCAAAGAGAATTTTTTTGAGACGATTGAATCCTAAGAGACAAAAATCATTTTACAATGTTTAGATCCCACTCTTTCCTCTCTTTTTGTTTTGCTTCTGATCAATGTATTAAATAACTCATTCATATTTGCCCCCAATTGCTCTATAAGTAACCTCATACTTAGATTTCAGAAAAACAATCATTAGAATAGTCCAAGCTACAGAGCAGTTTTGTTGAGAGATTTCAAAAGTCATTAGGCTGTCAAAAATCCTAACAGGTCTGTTAAATGCTTTGACCTTGCTTACAGTTATCCATGTCCCCTGATCTGCTGCTTCCTTGGCCCTATGTTTTTCTAATGGCCCCTACATCACTAGGTGAAAAACATATGTGTTTAGACTATCAAGAGAGAAGGAATAATAAACAAATGGCCATTTATTGAGTGATGAATATTTGACAATTATGTAACTGTAACTTTTAATTTGGGTCTCATAACCTAGTAACTTTGGAATGCTTAAGACCTCACTTAGCATAGTGGTTAAGGGTACTGAATTGCCTTTCAAGCATAAGCAAGTTTGAATCCTAATTTTACTACTTAATAGCTATGTGGTCCTGATTTTTTAATTTTACCTTTCAACAACTTCTTTTCTTCTTATTTGAAACTGGAACTTAAATTATTATCCCATAAAGGTTGTGGCTAGAATAAATTGAGCTTATTAGTAGTTAGAACTTTAGAAAAATATAACCAAGTGATTGTGATGTTGTTTGTTAGGAGTGTTGAGACTTGTCCAAGACCACAGGACAGGTAGAAATTACAGTAAGGATTGACAGTGGAGTTTGCTAAGACTTCAGTGCCTTTGCTCATGAGATACTTATCTCTGAATATACATATTTCAAATCTGCTCTTGCCTGTTTATTAGGCCCAGACTGTTTCTGTTGAGGTAAATGTGAAGATCAGAGTGTATTTTCATAGATACTTGGGGATTTACATAAGTTTTGTGTGAAATATAGTGAAAATAAATGATCTAGCCATAAATTTGGGTTATAAATAGAGATACATGCTCTTCTGTGACAAATTTCAGCAGGTGTAGTTGTCACTGATGAAGTAAATCACAATCAGAATCACAGCCACCTACACTTCTCCTGTTTATCTATACAGAGAGACCTTTCTGCATCTGTAGACATTCTGGTTACCAATTTCTACTTGAGCAGGGAATTAATAGGTTTCTACCCTTTCAATTTGTGTTTATCTAGTTGTATAAATGTTAGTCTTCTAGAAATACATTTAGAACAAATATCAACAATGAAGATTGAGTTTGAGTAATATATTTTACAATGTAAACATACTGAAAAAATAGATATTTTTAAGCCGGGTGTGATGGCACACACTTGTAATCCCAGCATTTGGGAGGCTGAGACCGGAGGATCCGGGTTCGCAGCCAGCCTCAGCTACCTAGTGAGGCCCTCTGAAACTTAGTGAGACCCTGTTTCAAAATAAAGAATAAAAAATAGGGCTGGGTGTATAGCTCAGAGGTATAATGCCCCTGAGTTCAATCCCCAGTACCACAAAAAATAGACATTTTTAAGTTAAAATATGGATATATACTAGGTACTGGGACACATATCTGTAATCCTAGTACTTATAAGGCTTAGACAGGAGAATCACATGTTCAAAGACAGCCTCAGCAACTTAGCAAGACCCTTCTCAACTTAGTGAGGCCCTGTTTCAACATTCAAAACAAAAAATAAGATCTGGGGATATAGTTCAGGATAGAATGCCTCTGGACGTAAATACTTTTAATCTAGTACTTGGAAAGTGGAGACAGTAGATTCTTGGGTTCCAGACCAGTGTGTGGTAACATAGACCCTATTTCAAAATATAAAAAGAGCTGGGGGTGTATCTTAGAGATAGAATTCCCCTATGTTAAATCTCCACCTCTGCACATAAAAATAAAGTTGATATTTAATGATTTTGAATTTGACCAGTGGAGAGAGGAAAAAAAAAAGGGACTTATACGTCTTAGTATCAGTGAGAGATTTAAATGCAGTTAGAGAGGAAATGAAGCCACCTGAGACTGCAAGGCCTCCAAGTTGCAGAACTGAGGAGGTGAAGTGGAATATATGTCTAAACATGCTGAGAAATTGATTCCCTTAAACCCTATTTTTCTTATGTGATAAAGTTAATTTTTTGCACAATGAAAAATTGGGTGTTCTTGTGGTATGGCTTTCATATAAAAAAATGAGAAGAGAACAATGAAATGATTAACTATGGTCCTAAACTTAGAGTTTAGGAAAAAAACATCCATTCACTCTCAGAGGAGGTGTAACAGGGAATTAGGAAGTAGCATAAAAGCGGCCTTTATGAATTTCATCATATTCTCTTCTTTTCTCCTACTTCTTTAGCATAATTCTAAAAAGATGGAATGAGACAAAGTTCATTTCTGTACTGCTTAAAAGCTTACTTTAAAATTTTTTTTCTCAAAAGTCAATGTAAGCACTTATATGTTCTCCTAAGTGCACTACTGAAGAAAGAGTTAGAATAATTTCCTTACATGCATACTTGCTCCTTTTATTTCACTTGTATGTCTTTGAATAGAGTATCAAGGATATGATTGGTTTGGATGGATGTTTCATAATTTCATTTAAATAACCTTGGTAGGAAAAGAGAAATAGGATATGCTATATAAAGCCTGACTTATCTTCAACTTTTTTTTAATTAGCAGTATATTTCCCCAAGTCTTTTTTCTCCAAATATAAACCTGAATATCAGCCAAGTTTACAGTGAACTTCAGGCTCTTCTGCCTCATTAGCTTCCTGATGTTTCAATTAATATTGTTTTTAATGTATAATTGAAGAAAATATCTATTTTAAGGAAAATATCATTGTACTTTTTGAATGTTAGAAGATTCCTCATAGAATATACTAATTTTTATATGAAAGTGAAGTGCATATAAGCAATGTGAATATACTTATAAACATATTTGATATATTTATATGTATTAATACATGTTACAAATTTGTATAATTTTGCACATAGAATTATAAAGTATGTACTTTATACAATTTATGAATTTCATACTTAGAGAATTAGTGATCTCAACTCCAAATCCCATCAAAGAGGGCAGAACATGATTGACAGAAAGTACAGTAATATTAGGGAAATTAATAGGGTAAGTGAACTCATTGGAGCTCCCCCTTTCCACTCCCAGTTTCTATATCATGATATATTCCTGTTAACCTTAGAAAATTTGGGCTGGTCATATCAACATTTACTTGGTTTTTTTTTTTGTTGTTGTTAAGGAGCATCCGATGGATGTATTTTCACACTAGAATGGTCAAATTTTATATTCTCTGGACAAGAGTTAAATTCTAAAGTCCACCTTCCTAGTTAGAGCACTATACTGGTCCAATGTGTCACACAGTAACTTTGCTTTCAGGGTGTGTGTAAAAGAAATATACATTCTATATGGAATACACATGAGTTCTAGGCATAATTCTGAATTGCAAAGGCCAAGGTTATTATATGTGTGTGAATACATCAGGAGAGCAACCCAAAGACAATGTTGTATTTATATGATGTGTAGATAAAGAGTAAGAGAAAGGAGGGAAGAAAGAGCTGCATGTTCAGTCAGAATAGGTTCAGAGGAAATCATTATTATGCCTCATCATTAGATGAATACTTTATAGAAAAGAAAGGGATATGAAGCCCCTTACGTCTTTCTATACTAGGAATGATTTTCTATACTAGGGAAATTTTAGGGAATGATTCAGAGTTAATTTATTCTTTTTTTACTTTTTTCTTTTTTTTTCAATACTGGGGATTGAACCCAGGAGTACCTCTAAGCTACACTCCCAGCCCTAATTTTTTTTTTCTTTATTTTGAAACAGAATCTCACTAAGTTGCATAGGGCCTCACTAAGTAGCTGAGGATAGCCACAAACCTGTGATTTCCTGTGTCAGCCTACCAAGTACTGGGATTCCAAGCATGCGCCACCACACCTGGCTATGATTTATTCTTCATAGTATGACATTTTCAGTTCCCTTTACTTGAGCAATGTGTTTCATTTTGCCTTCTCTCTTGTAGTTGGAAGTTATCAGAATAGTTCGAACTACCCAATACACAGTACTTCATGCTTGATTGGATGATAAAATAGAAAATTTGCAATGATGCTTAGTATTGTCCAAATCATCTGTCTTTTTTGAAAATTACCTGATGAACCTTCTCTTTGTCAATATTCTTCTTGCACATATTCATTAAAAAATCACACTAACACCAAGAATCTTTGCTTTAACTAAATGGATAGATTGGGTACAATGAACCAAATAGACTATGAGATATAATGTCATGTCAGCTTCCGAATTCACCTTTATTCCCGAAATAACTATTGATATTTTACCATGTTCAACATTGTGCTAGATTCTATGAAAGCAAAAAAAAAAAAAAATGCTAGCATTCCAAAGGCTATCTCAAAAGGCTTATCAATTAAGCAATGGCAATTAAAATAACTGAGGATAAAGAGGTAAGAGTAGGGAAAGTCACCTCCCACTGGGAAAGAGAATGAGGAGAACGAAGGGAGATTTTACATGTCATATAGCAATTGATCTGAGCCTTTAACCATGATTAGTATTTTCAGTGAGAATGATGTTAAGAGACAAAGTAAAGTGATGATATTCCCAGAAGAAAGTTAAGTAATATGTAGTATAGCTGTACAGTAGCCATAGGAAAAAAATAATGTCCCAACACCAGCCCTCAACTTCTACTAGGCAGTGAGACTGTGAAGTGTTGTTAAGCCCACAGCGCACAGAACACGACGATTGCATAGATATCACATTGACAAAACTCATGAAATATTTTTAGCTGCAAATGTAAATATATGTTCCCTATCACCATTATGGATGACGACGACGATGTTGATGATGATGATGATGATGATGATGATGATTTGTGGTGCTGGGGATTGAACACCAGGGGTTTTGATCTTTAAGCTGCACCCCATCCCTTTTTATTTTTTTATTTTGAGACAGGGTCTAACTTACTGCAGACTGTCCTTGAACCTGTGATCCTCCTGTCTCAGCCTCCCAAGTACTGGAATTACAGACAGGCCCAGCTCCATGCAGATTATGATGAACACTATGCGGTTTAAATGCAAGCACTGCCTCGCACAGGGCCTGGTAGTCAATGACGGGTTCGATTTTCTCAGGGCAAATCAACCTAAGACAGGACTCGTTGAATGACTCATTGAGACCCCATGACGGGTAAGATTAAGCACCTGGTAGGAAATGACCTAAGACAGGCACAGTTCTTCGTGCATTTTAAAATAAAAACGAGGGAGTTGTGGGAGCCCAGCTGGGCCCTATCCCCCCTGGCAGTTGCTATCTGCATATATGAGCAATTATATTGACTCTTTTGCTATGGCTACATTGGCGTCTCGAAGTCTGGAGATTGCCCCTAGGATTCGTAGATGAAAGACCCTCCTACTTCTTAGAAAGTAAATATATGACCCTAAAGGAGTATGGTTTTATGACTCTAGAAAGTTTGCTTTACCAGGCTATGTTAAGAATGTGGGCTATACATGTAAAAATAAGAAGTGGTATCATGATTTGATACATCCAGATATAGGTACATACAAAAATTAAAATGAAAGTTGTTTGTGTGCTTCCTAACTCCAGACATTTGTAAAGATAGAAATAAGCAAGATAAGATTAAACCCTGGGATATTCTACTTCCAAGTCATGCCCTAGCCCTTTCTATCTTTAAATTTTAAAGAGTCTTCTAAGTTGCTGAGACTGGCCTTAGACCTGGATATCTCAGCATCCCGAATTCTGAGATTACAGGAATGTGCCACTGTGCCTAGCTATAAGGTATATTTCTTTAAATAAATTTCAACTTTACACTAGAGAATAATCCACCCAGTGTTCTATTCTATTAGTGCATTAACTAATACCTATTAAGATTCATTCTCTCCTCTGCATTTGGAAAGTCTCGAAATGGAAGAATGTTTGTTAGTACCACATGTACTTCCCTCTCTTCTATGCCTTGGTTTAAGTCTCGGGAATTAGGAGGAATCATTTTCTGGTTTCTGACTGGTGCTGAAGGATACAGCCAGTTTTTGAATCCTGCAGATAATCCAAGCTGTAAAACCTTTAGATGTGGGTACATTTACAGTGGGCCAAACATAACAAGTTAGAAAATGTTTAATGGTGTCAAGGATTGCCTTGAGCAAAATTCTGAAATATGCCAGGATCATCACTGGTGCCCATCATTCCTTGCAGTGCTCTACCTATCTTCACTGAGCTGTCTACCGCGTGTTAATATTGAGTGTCCTCTCCATACACTCTCCATTGTCACAGGACTTCTGCTAAGCTGTTACTAAAGTGTTACATAGTAATGACTTTGATATAGACCCCTCCCAGAATATTTACTTCCTAAAAACAATATTGTCAAAATTTATTTATTATGGGGGGAGATTCTAAAAATAATATAGAATACCTAATATTTATGAGTCCATTTATCTGCCAAGCATTTTTCTATCATTTCTCCATTCTCATTTGGTCCTCATGCGTATCTTATAAGGTAGGCTCTATTCTTTATTGATGAGAACCTGAATCTTAGAACACTGGAACACATTGCCCAAGATGGCAAAGGTGATGGATGCCAGAGCTTAGATTTTGAACCCAGATCCATCTGATTAAAAAATCTATATGCTAAGAATAGTGGGTTCTATTGATTCCATGCTTTAAATTGGGGGTTATAGAGACTATCCACTCCTGATTTTAGAGAGAGGAATGCAATATGAACCTAAGAAAACAACCTTTTTTCTATTCTCTTTTCTAAGAGTCTAGTCCATACTATTTTTCAGAGCATATAGCTCTGTGGAGTATTCATTCAATTATACTTTTGCTCAGCCCAGCTTCATATTGAAACTGTTCTTCAGTTTGTGCAGTGGGTGTTTATTTAAACAAAGATTTGGGGCGAGAATGCTACTCTGGAATTTTGCCAAACCCTCTCTTAATTTCATGTAATAATTCAAAGAGATAATTCAGTAGAACATGTCCTTTTAAGGAGTTTCTGGTGCATTTGACAAGCTATTGAGGCCATAAAGCTTCAGGTCTCAAAGAAAATATGCCCTCTTTGCCCTGTATATCCTGAGATGCATATTTAGTTTTGCATTATCCATAGTTTAAATAAGCTATATGTTATAAAGCAATTAAGTTGTAATGAAAAACAGGATAACTGAAAGCATCCAACATATGCAGTATATTTTAAGATAATTATAGTTAATCATTTTCTTGTTGAAGTAAAGTCGTTTCGGTTCAGGCCCATTTAACTGAGGCAATCAAGTTGTCAGAAGACACTGTGAAAATATTCTTGTTTATGAAGCATTATTTAAATATATTTATGACATGTTAACAGTCATTTTTATATTTGTGTATCAAAACATTATTGCCCTTTATGGCAGATAGGTTAAAATTTTTAAAAATGTATGTTGCTTTTTTTCCAATGCTAAGTTACTGAATACATATATGTATTAGTTATACAGGTATGGTAATGTGCTTCCTTAATCACACAACTAATAAAACCAATAGCTACTTATATTACTCAGTTTTTTGTTACTATAACAAAATGTTGGAGGCAGACTGACTTAGTAAAGAAAAGAGGTTTATTTAGCTCATAGTATTGGAGGCTGACAGCCCAGAACAGGTGTTTCCATTGTTTTCATCTTGGGTGAAGAATTCATGGTGGATCACAATGGAGGACATATGACAAATGGGAAGCATAGACACTGACTGGAGACAGAGCCAGGTTTTATAACAACTCACTCTTTAAGACATGCTCCAGGATATCAGTATTCCCTTCCAAGGGCAAAACTCCCAGTGACCTAAGGGCCTCCTACTACATACCACCTTTGAAAGGTCGATACCACCTCAACACCAATACTGGGGACCCAGTTTCCAATATATGCCCCTCGAGGGATAAACTATCTAAATCACAGCACTCCCTTTCATGTAACACATATTCCATGTCAGGGGCTATATTGAGCAACTCACATAAATAAATACATTTATCTTGTAGCTACTTGTGGTAGGATTGGAGTAAGTATTATGATAATGCTTATTATTGATTGGATGATGAAACAACTGAAGTTCTTTGGGGTTCCACCAGTTGCCCAGTAGCCAGAGAGTAAGAACTGGGCATAGATAGATTTCAAATATAAGGCATACTTCAAAATTTCTTTTTATAACCAATAAATCATATAGCTAAAGTAAAAATAAAAGCCTTAGAACTAATATTTCTAATAGAACCATTCTGAAATTGGTCTTCTCATAAATCCATAATATCATTGTATGACCATATTTCCTGGTAGCTAAAATGTCATTTTGCACTTTATTTTATAGAGAAGAAAAATGAGAAACAGAAAAATTAAGTGATATTCAAAGAGTTAATATAGAAGCATCGAAAAAACAAAATGTCTGCCAAATATTAGATAAAAGCTCAAATAATATTCATTATAGCTTACATTTAAGTATATTCTTAAAAGTGAAAGACAGAATTGTCAAGGATGGAGGTCAATTGATAGCATACCTCGAGCATGACCTCTCATGAGAGATTACATAAACTCTAGCCCACTGTTTAGACTTCTAGATTTCTGTTTTCTTGAATGCAAAATAGGGATAACATAATATTTAACGTCTTGGTTGTTGGGACAACTAACAGTAACATATTTCACTTGTCTGACACACAAATACTACTCAATAAGTGGTAGAGATTACAATTGTACTACTTTAGTAGGCTCTTAACACATGAATGTCAGGGCCTCAGCTTTGCAGATTTTAGCAACTCAACTTTAATGCCCTCAGAAATGGTCCAGTAGACTACAAAAACAAAATATTATTGTGCTTTATCTTACCTTTGTTATACTCATAAATATTTAACATATTTTTGTCTGTTTGGGGGTAGGTAAAGGGGGAAGGCCTGACTGGTAGTATTTGCTGATTTTTATATGCAAATGAATCCTACCATGTTCAATATCCAGCTACCAATTTGAAGTCAATTGACTTGTAGAATTCCTAAACATTTAACAATAGGCTCTTCTGGGCAGGTATATACATAAATATATACATTAAAATATATATATATATATATATATATACAAAATATATAAATATATAAACATAAAATGGGACCAAATTATCACAAATTTATAAGCATAGTATCATTAAAACTATAGATAATTATGTAATAATATTACCCATTGTTTCAGAACTATGATGTCAAAATTTTAACCCAAGATAGCTTCTTTCTTCTGCTGTAATGGGAAGCATGGAAAGTTTTACCCTTGGAAGATGTGTTATTCTATATGACTGACCTCTTTGCCCCCATGAATACTTCATTTTAGTGTTGGCAGCTTCCCAGGAGAATATCTCCCCTAATCTTGACTGCATTTGATGACTGTCGATTAATTTGGGCAGCAGAGAAAAAGACCATCTCTTGGGTGGCTCATTTCCACAGATAAGATGGCTATATTTTTGTGTTGATGTTTTCTCATTTCACACTTAGGGAGCAATCTTCTAAGATTTTGTATGTATCTCTGAATTGATGATACCACCAAAACAATTCTATTTGAAAATTAGTAATAAACTCACTTATGGCCCAACTGTGAAAATGTCTATGAGTTACTGATGTTTTCATTAGTTATTTTTCCAAACATAAATAAATATATCAAGCAAAGATGGGAAAAAAAGTGAGCCGTTAAACACTTACTGGTGAATTTTGTCAAGTCTGTCTAGCAGTTCATAGCAAAATCTTCTTTCTTAACTTTTTGGTAAGAAAAATTCATGACCTCATTTTTATGCTCATCAAAGAAAACAATAGAATTTTTGTACAAAGGAACTCGCAATTGTCTCAGAAATGTAGAGGTGACTCAACTCATGAAAATAAATCAACATATTATACACATTAGAGAATGAAAATAAAAAAACATGATTGCTTTAACCCATGCAGAAGAGATTTAACAAATTCAATACCACTTCATAATACAGTCAAACAAGGAATAAAAGGGAATAATTTTAACATGATAAAAGCAATATATGTAAAATTCATAGAGAACATCATACTCAATAAATGAAAAAAGACTGACTTTTACCACTCTTATTCAACACAATGATGACAATTCTATTTAGAGCTACTAGGCAAGAAAATGAGATAAGAAATAAGATCAGAAAAGAAGTTATCTCTTTTTGCAGATGATATAATCTTATGTATAGAAAATTTGAAATAATACATATGCAAAATATGGTTAGTTAATAAATGAATTTAATAATGTTTCATAATATAAAAATCTACACACCAAAATCAGTTGTGCTTTTATATACTAACAATAAACAATTCAAAAAAGAAATTTGAAAACAATTTAATTTACAACAAAATAAAAAAGATAAAACATTTAAGAATAAATGTTGAGAAGGTAGCATATAATTTATACACTGAAAACTGCAATCTATTTCCCAATGGAATTAAAGAAGAAACAAATTAATAAATAGAAATTTCCTGTTAGTAGTTTGAAATACAATATTCTCAAGTGACAATAGTATCCAAAGCAATCTAAAGATTCAATGTAAGCTGGGCGTGGTGGTGCATGCTTGTAATACCAGTACTTGGGAGGCTGAGACCAGAGGATCTGTGTTCACTGTCAACCTCAGCTATTTAGTGAGGCCCTCCACAACTTAGTGAGACTCTGTTTCAAATAAAGAATAAAAGTTGGACTAGGAGTGTAGCTCTGAAGTAGAATGCCCCTGTGTTTAACCCCCAGTTCCATCAAAATAAATAAATTAATTAATTAATATAAAGATTTAATGTAATTTCTACCAAAACCCCAATGGTATCTTTGCAGACATGAAAAATGCATCCTAAAATTCATATGGCATTTCAAGTGACCATACAGTCAAAAACAATTTTGAAAGAACAAAATTGAAGGAATCACAATTTCAGATTTCAAAACTCTACTACAATGTTAGTGATCAAAACAGTGTGGTACTGGCATAAAGATAGATATATAGACCAATGGAATTGCATTGTGTATTTAGTAATAAATCTTCATGTCTGTGTTTACTTGGTTTTTGACAAGGGTGTCAGCACTACTCAATGAAAAAAGAATAGTTTCTTCAACAAATGGTTCTAGAAATACTGGAAATCTACATGCAAATAGTAATGTTGGATCCCTGCCTCCATCCATATACAATTTTAACTCAAAATGGGTAAAAAATTTAAAATTCAGTACATAAAATTGTAAGACTTTTAGAGAAAACAATAGCAAGTATTTGACTTTGATTCAGCAGTGCTTTCTTATATACAACCCCAAAACACAGGCTATGAAAGAGAAATGAACTTCATTAAAAATGTAAAAGTACTCATTTAATGATGTCTTTTATTATTAGCACTCATTTAATAATAAAAGATATTATTAAATGAGTGAAATGCCATACCACAGAATGGGAGAAAATATTTTTAAAACATATGTAAGAGTTTAGTATCCAGACTCTATCAATCATCTGTCTATTATCTATCTGTCATCTCTATCATGTCTGTCTATCATCTGTCTATCATCTATCCTCTATCTATAATCTATCTATCTATCTATCTATCTATCTATCTATCTATCTATCTATCTATCTATTTATCTATTATCAATCTACACACAAATAAACCAAAAACAAAAAAGATAGGCTTGGTGTGGCACTATATGCATAAAATCTCAGTACTTGGTATGCTGAGATAGGATGATTGTAGATTTGAGATTAGTATGTAACAATTTAACAAGACCATGTTTTAAAATAAAATAGGAACTGGGCGTGGTGGCTCACGCTTATAATCCCAGCATTTGGGAGGCTGAGACCGGAGGATCCGGGTTTGCGACCAGCCTCAGCTACCTAGTGAGGCTCTCTGCAACTTAGTGAGACCCTGTTTCAAAATAAAGAATAAAAAATAGGGATGGGGGTATAGCTCGGAGGTAGAATGCCCCTGAGTTCAATCTGGGAGTGTAAGTCAATGATATGTCATTTCTGGATTCAATCTCTGGTTCCCTCCCCCAAAATAACAAACCAATTTTCTTTTATTTTTATATGCTTTTATTGGTGGATTATGGTCTTTAAAACAGACAAATAACCTGAGTACACATTTCTCCAAAGAAGCAACTAAAATTTTCAATAAGCCCCTGAAAAAAATGTCCAACATTATTAGTCATTAGGGAAATGCAAATAAAAGCAATGAAATACAACCTTACACCTACTATCATTGCTATAATATTTTAAAATTAGAAAATAACAAGTGTTTGAAAGCAAGGAGATAAATTAAAACCCTAGTACCTTTCTTGTGTGTCTGTAAAAGCTATTATGGAAAAAGTTTGGCTATTTAAAAAGTTATACAGTTATGCTACTAAATATTATGACAAAAATAATTGAAAACAGGTATTAATAAGCATATGTGTACAGCAGTGTTCATGACAGAATTAATAATAGCTGAAATGTGGAAACAACCAGTGTTCATCAATACATAAACAATATGTGGGATACATGTATAATAGGATACAGTCATAAAGAATGGAATTTTAATACATGTTGCAACATGGATAAACATTAAATGTTATGCTGAATGAAATATGATAGATGCATAAGGACAAAACCTGTATGATTCCACTTGTATGAAATATCTGGGGTTGGGAGAAGAGAAGAATAGAGAATTATTACTTAATAGATGCAGAGTTTTTGTTTAGGATAGTGAAAATTTTTGAAAATAATAGTAGTAATGTATAACATTAGAAATGTAATTAATAGCACTAAATTGTACACTTGAAAATAGTGATTGAAAATTTTGTTATATTTATTATACTAGAAATGTTACTGAAGCAAGCTTTCAGTTGAAGATGGGCTATTGAACATAAATTTTAACTTTATCCCTTATGAATCTCCACTAAAATGATGGTAAAAAGGTTATTGAAAAACCAGACACCCACAAAGACAAAAGAGAGAGACAATAGCAACAGAACTTTGGATACAGAGAAGTAGATTGAGTGGTTACTGAAAAAGAAAACTATGTTTAACTCATTGTCTTACCAAGAAATTGAAGGCAACAAAAGAAAAAGAAAAATATTTTGTAGGATTAATGTCTTATTACAAGTGGTTAGGATGTAATTTCTCAAAACCACAGCATTTGGCAGGGAAAGATTGGAGATCAAGGGAGACATTGCAGTTCAAAACACATAACTGTACGTGACTACCCTACATGTTCAACTTAGTATATTCGATTTTACTCCAGGCCATTAGATCAACAATCCACATTCACTCATGATTTCCTAGGGTTTTTATAATGTCATCGAATCTTGTTTACACTGATACTGAAAGTTAAGAAAATTTTTATGCATATTAGGACCTTTCTCTTAGATATCCTCAGGGTCATCCTTTCTCTGATCATTCATTCATCACATATTTCTAAGCTTCTGTCTTAGTCCCAGTGTGATGTACTTAGATACAATGCCAATAAAAGTATAACACTTCTCAAGAAGTTCTAATTTTCCTCATGAATATTGATGTCATTCACAAATATATATGATGCAATGTTGGTTGGGATCCTTTTAAGGAAAATTTAAATAGTCTGTAGAATTCCAAAGAAGAGCAAGCTCACATTTTGCTGGTGAAATAAGAGGAATGTGGATATAAGGTAGCATTTGAAAGAAGGTTTCAAAGAATGGGGATGTTGGGGTCAGTCCTCAACTCAGGAAGTCAGGAATCATGCCAGTCAGAGACATGGACAGAGGTTTATTTGGGGAAAAGGGAATAAATGCACATTCAAGAAAGACTGTGGGGTACCTCAAGATAAGGAAGGCATATTGGGAAGTGTAGGGCTTATTTTATAGGGTACTTCTGTGAAGGATGGATTATAGGAGGTCTCAGCTGCCTTGAGACTACTGTCTCAGACCATCAGAGTACCATCATAATCTGCCTTGGGGGCTGCTGGACCAAGATCATCCTCACTTACCTCCTCCTCCTAGATTTCTCAAGATATCCTGTCTGTCTTGTTATCAATGCACAGGGCAATTATAGTTTATTTTAGTTAGTTCTAGGATCTAAGGCCTGGGAAGGAGAACTGATTTGGGGAGTTAAGCCTGAAGAACTTTAACTCCAGGTTCTTATATTAAAGTTATATTTTACTTTTCCTTTCTGTCTCCTCCAACTACTTATTTCTTCTATCCTACATCATTTCTCCCCCTGAGACTTCAGTCCCTTAATCTTACAGCATGCTAAAGGTCGAGGTTCATCTGCTATAGATGCTTCAAGCTTGTAAGGAATTGTTGTCCTTTCAACAGATCTAAAGGAGACATAGGAAGATCAGGGTTTGCTGGTTGTAGAATCATTGCTCTTTGATATCCTGGAAGAAAAGGCAAGGACATGTGAGATAATAGCCAAAACAATAATAAATAAAACAACAGAAAAGTATTCTTATGCAAAGTATACTAGCTAACAAATGAGGACCTTTTCCCACCAAGATGTTTAAAAAAAACAGGAAGTTAGTAGGTCATTGAAACTTGAGTCAGAATCAGACATATTAGTAATTTGAGAGTGAAGGCCTTGTAATATAGAAGACATAATGTTAGAATTATCAGGAATAAAACAGCATTCTGTTTTAATAATTGCACAGATACCCCTCATCCCAGGCTGCAGGGTTTTGTAAGATGGCCTTTCTCATCATTTTCATTTCATTGTTTATTAGTGAAATGCTCTCAGTTGTGTCATTTAGAGCCTTTTTTGTATACTTACTAAAGGACTCGATATGCCAGATTACATCTTCGAGACTAGCTTTGAGTCCAGAATAGAAACTAGATGATCATACCAGTGGAAGACTGATCATGTGCACCAATATTGTAAATTTGATAAATTAGCTGGATGGTCTATGATCTTATTCCAGCATCCTTGTATCCAAGAACATCCTAATGTATATCTTTCTATCTAGCCCAATGGATGGCACCACACAGCCATTGGGTGCTATTTGATGCTAGCCATCTTGTTTCTGGTTTTCGCTTCCAATTGGTGGCAAACCAATCTGTGTCTTTTAATATAATTATATAATTGCAGCTGTCTATAGGAGCCCATTCCAGTTTATAGGTGGAATTACTCCAAAAATCAGGAGTGATTTCTTAGTTTTTATTAGAGAGCTATGTTTTGATTGAGCCTTTCCATAGTGGGTGCTATCCAAATAGGCTCAGCCTATATTTGAGTGCATCCTCATAGGTTCTCCTGATTTTTATCTTTTATTTTCGATGTCTTCTGGGTTTGGGATGAGTAACATTTGGTAAAATGCTACACATGGACATTTGTTTCATTTAGAAAGGAACTCTTTCCATGGCCCTTTCGGTATAAGATTTAATTTATAGTCAACTGATAAACATTAGCTCTTATAGCAAGCTTTGATAAGCAAAGAAGTTGACTTAACTGAAGGGGATGGATGGGGGGGCACCCTAATGCACATGATGTACTTTCACAAATCTATCAGTCAATCACTAAACTGAACTTGAGAAGGAGGGAGGGTGAGGGAGTGGGGTAGGAATTGGGGAAGGGGTTAAATGAGAAATGTGTGCATATATGCCTTTATCAGCTTGTACCTAACAAAGATGTATGATTACAGTGCACCAATTATTATAAAAAATTTTAAAATTTAAAAAATAAAATGATACTTTTATCATGCTTACTAATGAGTTTCTAGAGTTTTAGCCAATTATTTCCTTGCAGTGGGGATAACCATCAGGGCAATCCTAATGAGCTAGAAATGGGTAACAACCCACAAATCCAACAAGTATCTCTATTAATATAGACCATCTACATATTGACACAAAGCTCCACTTTTAAAAGTTAAAGCTCTTGATTCCTTTGCTAAAACATTTCCAAATAGGTGGGGCTGTTCTACAATCCTGTGGCAGCACTGTCCAAGTATACTGGTAAATTTTCATGCTGTCAGGGTCAGTCCACTCAAAAGCAAACAGATACTGTGAATCTGCATATATGGAATACATCCTTAAGGTCAAGAATAGTGAACCATTTAGATCTATTTGGCATCTGAGTCAAAATAGTATATGGATTAGGAAGTACAGAATATAATGGACTACAGTATCAGTAACTGCTCTTAGATCTTGAATTAACTGATATTCCCCATTTGGTTTTAATACTAGAAGGATAGGGTTGTTACCTGGGGATAAGCAGCAAAAAAAGACCATATTTAAGAAACTTATAAATAAGAGGCTGAAGTCCTCAGTGCTCCCCTGGTCTGATGGCATATTGTTGCTTATGGGATAGACTTCTGGTTTCTTTAATGAGATAAGGACATACTCAGCATTAATTGTCTTTCCTGGAACCTCTGTATCCCATTCTTGAGAATCTACCTGAGAAAAAATATCCTCAGACATGATTTCATCATTTTTTGGCCCTGTTACTAATGCACTAAGAATGGGGGAGGATGTTTTGGTGTTAAATGAAGAGTTGCTCATAGAGACACTAAGAAATCTCTTTCTAGCAAAGGAGTGGGGCACTCCAGGAGAACTAAGAAGGCTTAGGTAAAAATTAGTTCTCTAAATCTACAAGTTAAAGACATCATAAATTATTTGGCCTTGGGAGTGTGGTCAACACCAGTTACAATACATGTTTGCTAAGAAAGAGGTATAGGAGAGCCTGGTTGTGGTGGCACACGCTTGTAATCCCAGCATTTGAAAGGCTGAGATCAGAGGATCTGGGTTTGCAGCCAGCATCAGCTACCTAGTGAGGCACTGCACAACTTAGTGAGACCCCTGTTTCAAAATAAAGAATAAAAAAATAGGACTGGGAGTATAGCTTGGAGGTAGAATGCCCCTGAGTTCAATCCCCAGTACCGCCAAAAAAAAAAAAAAAAAATGAGGTATAGGAGGGATAAGCTGAGCAGAAACCTGAGCCCCCTAATTCAAAAGAAGGCTGATAAGGCTGATATCTTTACGTGCCACATCAGGAATCACCTGAAGATCTTCTGTTGTGATGTCCAGCTGATTAAAGGGCTTATCCGAGAGGGCCCTGCTGGGCCTTGACATCCTCAGTCTTTGAGGGCAGCAATGATGGGAGTAGATGGCATTTTCTCCCTTCAGAGGTGAGGGAAATCATGCTTACAATGCATTCCCTCTTTGCAGAGGGGTCACATGCCAGGTGTAGATAGACCCTGCTTATAAAAATCCTTGACCCAATGCCCAGGTTCTTTGCAGTAATGACAGGTGCCAGGCCTTGAGCCTTTCCCTCTGTCTAGAGGGAGCCTTTGGATATCTCTGAGGGAGCAGGGGTCTATCAATCAATGCAAAAGCAATCAGTTGGACTTATTCTTGTGTCTGCATAATTCTCCTCTTCTCTTTAATCGTTTCATTTACTTTTTCCCTGTTGTTGAAAATCCCAAAGGACAAAATTAAAAGTTGATCGGTGGGAGTTTGAGGCCCCATTTCCTCATTTTAGAGTTTCTTTTTAATACCTGGAGCCAACTGAGTCCCTAATAATATTTGTCTCTCACATGAATCTGGGCTAA
>PVLC010021118.1:0-28149 GCA_004027655.1 Graphiurus murinus
TTTTCCTTTAGTACTGGAGATTGGACCCAGGAGTGTTCTACCTCTAAGCTACACCTCCATCCTATTTTATTTTTATTTTGAAATAGGGTCTCACTAAGTTGCCAAGACTGGCCTTGAAGTTACCATCCTCCTGTCTCAGCCTCCCAAGTATTGGGACTACAGGTGTAGTCTGCCACACTCAAGTTTCATTTTTACTTCTGAGTGCCCCAACTTTATTGTGTGCTGAATCCTATTAGTCAACCAAGTGAAATTAGCTTTATGATGGAGGTGAGGCATCACTGCCTGTGGTCAAACTAATAAATGAAGCCTGGAGATCAACACCTGCCCCATCCTGCACACAGGTCTGCAGCTGTGCATACATGAGCAGCCGCAGAGGGATGCTGAGAACTGAGTGGCACATATGTCAGGCATGCCTGGCCAATGCTATTGATGTGAAAGCTACATTTCCAAATGCTGTGGGATCATAGCCCCTTTCAGAATATGAAAAAGTAAAGCAGACCTGTGAATCATGTCCTTAAACTAACATGCACACATATGTGCACATAGACACCTGATTTTAACCATTTCCAGAAATTTACTGGCCACCAAACCCAAGAACCTTGGTTAAGAACCTCACTTATATACATGTTGCCTTAGTAAAGTCTCCAGTGGAGACAACTAGTGGTGTGGTTTCTTTAAATATACCCAGGACTTTGGAGATGGAGCTGCAGACTCTGGGAAGAGTTCAAGTAACTCAGAGACTTCCTATGTTAATTTAGATACCCTGTTACAATCCTTCATCTTGGAGCACCAATGGCAAAAATATATAGAATCTGACTTTGCTATGATTGTTTTGCAATGCTTCTTGAATGCTTCTTTCAAGAATGGAGCTGCTGGGCATAGAAAACCCTTCATTCAGCTCTGTCACCTCGTGTGCAGTCCTTGAGGATGGTGTAATTCAGCTGAAGCATTTCATGTGAAAAGGAAACTCAGTCAGATGACAAGTAAATTCTTGGCCTCCAACCCCGACCACCAATACAGAATATGACTCAGGAACGAAATTCGTAGTGAAAGGTCACTGACAACATGGATTTCACACATTTTTATTCACCAGGTGGCAAACAGAAATGAAATCCCAGAAGCTTGGTTCATCGAATAAATATTGCATTGACTGACATATCCAGATATATTTAATACAGTCTCTCGTTGCAAGTGCTGTGCTTTTTTCCTGACTTACAGATTTTTGTTCGTGATTCAAATACTCAGTGACTCTTATAATAGTAAATTCCATTTTCTGTTCTTCTGAAATGATATTTATATGGTCATTGGTTTGATCAGACAATTAAAATGTACTTACATGAGATAGAAACTGTTTCCTTTTCTTGCCCTCTTTCTTATAATCTAACCTACATTAGATCATTCAAGTGGTAATGGTTATTCTAATAATTTACCCTAAATACTTTTGTTGTTCTCAGAATTGACTGACTAGCTAGCTAAAGTATATAAAAATAGTGACTCATGGATATTTATTTTGAAATAACCAATATAAATAGGTGTAGTCTGGTTATACCACATTTTAAACAACTGCCTGGCCAAGTGAAATGAGAAAAAAAAGAGAGTACTGCAAATACCTTGAAATGTGTGTTTCAAGCTGACTTTCAGATTAGGTCCACATTTATATAGCTGTGTAAAAAACAAGGAAAAGAACCCAGAAATTCCAGAATAGTTTCAAACTGGCTTAGACATCTTGACACTTTATTGTTTTTCTCTGCCAGGAGAGTAAATGAGTGGTTTGCTCTCAGGGGGAAAATCCATTTAGAAGAGAAAATATTTTAAATTCTTACCTTTGTAGAAGAAAAGAAAAAAAAAGAGTAGTGTCTAGCAGTTGAGGGAGCAGTTATATGTGTGCAGGAGGACACAGTGAAAGATGTTAGCATGGGGTCTTGTTGACTTGTAATTGCAGTTGTTTCTTGGTGTCTACTAGAGATCGGCTTCAGGACTCTCACAAATACCCAAATCTATTGATGCTCAAGCCTCATAGTATTTACGTATAACCTATGCATCTTCCTATATACTCTAAATAATCTTAACTCATAATACCTAATACAATGTAAATGCTATGCAAATTGATCTTGTACTGTATTGTTTAGAGACTGACAAGAAAAAAGTCTGTTCATATCCAGTACAGATGTGATTTTTTCCCTAATATTTTCAATTTGCTGTTAGTTGAATCCCACATAAATGTAACACACCTAGGAAGGGCCCATTTTATTCCTTTTTCTTTTTTATTCATCACATGCTCACATAGTGAGCATTGATGATGTAAAGATGAAAGAACTATTCCTTGCCTTCAAGTAGTTTCAGTCCAAAGGGAGAAACTTAGGGACACCACACAGTGGGAGTATTACCATAGAGATGTTAGGAAAATGAAATGTACAGAAACTATTTCCTCGGGGCATGAGGGAGAAGATGGTTAGCCTGCTGGAGGAGACAGGTGGGTAGGAACAGGAACAGAGACCAAAGGCAGGAAGGAATATTGTGCCAATTGTACTTGTGAATTACAAATTGTACCTTCTGGGTGGAAGTTAGGGAAGATGCAAGATTCTTGCCTTTGGGGTTCTCATTCTCATATCTTTTATTTATAAATTTAATGTACTGGCCCCCTCATTGTACAGCGATTACAGTATAGTAATCCTCTCTATAAAGAACTCAAGAGTAGGAATATTCTTTTTATCACTATTTGATAGTGTTTACCATGTAATCAGGCATCTGGTAGGTACAAAATGAATGCTCTTTTGGTTAAACTGGATTAATTAATTAATTAATTAATTAATTAATTAATTGATGGATGGATGGATAGATGCATAGATATTCTGTATTTAGAAAGCAATAGACTTGAACTATGACTGTTTCAATGGAAAAAACAACATTGGGAAAAATGCAATACATGGGGTGTGGTAGAATGTAAAAGTATTTTTTACTAGAAAAATCTTGGACTTTATTATAAATTAAAAATTATTTCCCCTATACCTGGCCCTTCCAAAATTTCACATTCATGCATACACTAGTACACTTGTTAAATTGTTGGACTAAAACCTCATTTGATTTAGAAATCTATTCTTTCATTGAGATGACAGTTTTTAACTAGCAATGAATGTTTTCCAGTTAAAACACTAATTTTGCAATGTGTACCTGATTATATGAAAATAAATTGCTTAGTCCATTGGAAAAAAATCTTAATTCTGTTAAACCCTTTAAAATGGTATTACATTTCAAAGAGTACACCTTTAAACTACCAATGGAGGAAAAATAAAACAGCTCTGGAGACGCAAGGAGAGCAAGCAGACAGCTGGAATTTTTGGGAAATGTCTGTGGCATTTGGGTTTACTTTTAAGGGAAAGAAAAATTTTCCATTAAATTTTATAACACAATAACATTTTAAAAACTTACACTCAATAAGAACCTTTATAGTGCTGATGTAAAATTCAGATTATATTTTATTCATGAATTACAGATTTCTTTTTTGATGAGGGTGGATAGTGTAAGGAACTGGCTTTTTATAAGCTTCTTCCGTCTCCTTTAATTACCTCCTCCTCCTGTCTCAAGGCACACACTTACAGGGGAACACTCACACCTCTTTCTTTTTCTTTTTCTTCTTCATGGAATCTCTGTGTAAACAGCACCATACATAAATTAAGAAACACTCCAGATATTCACTGGAACATTAAAAGGAAATCATACAAAACATTCTATAATGTGTAGGCAACTTTAAAGGTGCTGAGACTGAAGCAAAAAAGAGAAAAAAAAAGTGAGAGAGCCTTTCTAGCCTCGTGTCTTTTTTAGTTAGATGTTTCAGAAGATGAAGAAGTTTTAATTATGTGCTTCCTTAGAAGAGTGGGATATTAATTCCTCTGAATCACCCTCTCTAACGTGGAGTCCTCTCTTCTTCCTCTCCCTCCCCACCCCAGGTCCCCTCCCCTCTCTTCTTCTTCTCTTCTCTTCCCTCCTCCCCCACTTGCCCTTCACAAGAAGCTGCTTTGGTGGTGATCCCTAGGACAGAGCAGGCACCTGTCCCTGCCTCATCCAGCCTGGATATTATTGGCTCCTTCATATTGCAGCCCACCTCTCCCCTCACCCTGGAAATGCTACAAGCACAGGATGTCTGCTAATTTCACATGTGCTCTGTTGCAGTATTTCTGTTTTAATCCTGAAGTGAGGTACTGAGCTAGAGAGAAAAGAACATTCAACCCTAGTCAGAAAACAGTTCAGTTCGGCCTCACAAGTTACTCTGAATATATGTATATAATATATATTTTTTGTGTGTGGTACTGGGAATTGAACAAAGAGGCATTCTACCTTCAAGCTACACCCCAGTCCTTTCTATTTTTGTTTTGAAACAGGGTCTCACTAAGTTGCTGAGGCTGGCCTCCAACCTGTGATTCTCCTGTCTCAGACTCCCAAATACTGAGATGACAGGCGTTCACTACTATGCCTCTTTTTTTACTGGAGATTGAACCTAGGGGCATTCTACCTCTGAGATACACCCCCAACCTTTTTTATTTTTATTTATTTTTTACATTTCTAAACAAGGTCTTGCTAAGTTGTTGAGGGTCTGGCTAAGTTGCTGAGGCTGGCCTCAAAACTCCAATCCTCCTATCTCAGCCTCCTAAGCACTGAGATTATAGGCATGGGCCACTGTGCCCAGCCTCTGAGTATAACTTTAAACAAGGAAACCGTCAGGTCTCAGTCTCCTCCTCTATAAAATGAGAATAGTTAGAGCTATATTATTGAGGTATGGTGACAGTTCCATGAAATGTCAAAAGTAAAAAGCCAGGCTCCCAGTGACTCCTGGCAAGTGTCTCTTTCCCTCCCTCGGTGGTGTTGTTCGGACATCTGGATGCCTCCCTGTTTCCATGGGTGCTATTCACTCAGACCACCACAGATATTCACAGATGATAAGAACCACGGTGGCAAATGCTTACTGTGGTTTGTTTATTCCTCAAGAGTGACTTTATTTAAAAAAGAGAGATGTGTCCCTTGGGTTTCCTTACAATATGTTTCAACTGCCACATTTCCAGAATCTTCCATGTCTCGAAGCCTTTGTGCTGGTATTTCATAACCAACCTGCGGGGTGTCAGAATCAGTGGAGCAAACCACTTCCTGCTTGTCTTAGATACACGAGTGGTTTTTCTCTTCCCCTACTGCTTCGATTTGAGGCTGTAAAGATTCTGTTTAAGTAGATTTTTCATCACTTTCTGCATTTATAATTTTATCTCTCCATTTCTAATTATAAAGTTTATTTTGTAGATGTGAATTTTCTTTCAATATTACTCAGAGAAGAGAGCATAATGGATGATATCCAAAAGAGGAAGCTAAAATTATGTTTTCCAAAAAAATTTATCATATTTTGATAATTTTAGCAACCACATTATTTTATAATTGTGGACACTTATACTGCTTATTAAATAATTATTCAGAATTAATGCACTAGTGTCAACATGTGAATAATATCCTTGCCAATATAGTATTTTAGTTTGAGAGAGCAAATATATCTAAATAACAATTTGTGTTTCTGAATGTGGATATAATTAATTTTCTTGCTAAGGATATTCATTTATCAAAGTAATTTTTAAAAATATTTTTCTAATACAACCATTTCTAAATATTTGTCAGAAAAAAAGTATTCTAGGAAAGATTAAATTATAGATATTATGTACTTAATCTTAAGATGAAAGCCTATACAAACTTGGAGATTAGACAGTTTAAAATACAATTATATATCTTTATACTCAATAACTATTTGAAAGAATTTTTCTCACCTGTTAAATATAAATAATAGTGTTTTCTTGTTGAGTTACTTTGAAAATCAATAAAATAAAAATTAGAACTTATTGCGGTGTCTGATATTGAATAGAATAGGATGTAACACAATGGTAAGCATTTAGTGAATAATAGATATTATGACTAAGAACATCATAATAGGAATAATTAACATTTTAATAAGAGAAAACAGGAAATAAACAGAAATGACTTTATTGTGTTTGAGACCATGTGATTTAAAAATAGGAATAGGAGGAAGTTGAGTCTGGGGGAGAGAATTGGGAGGTTTGGGGGCTTGGAGAAGAGCTGATACAATATTGGGTTTGGGAGACTGAGTTTAAAGTGATAGGAGGTCGTTGTGAAGATGTACTGTAGGCATCTTATGGAGTGAAATAAAACTTGTACGCTGTTGCTTCTTACTTAGTTTCTCAAGAGATTTGTATGGCGGGTCAACTTTACTAGACACTGTGCCTAGGTGAGGAACCTAGGGTGGAAATAAGTAAATTTGCGGGTCAGTTTTCCAAGGGTAAGTTAGGCATGGGGAACAATGTGTTAGGTAGGAAGAGTCAACCAAGGGTTACAAACAGGAGGAAAGTGGGAAGCGTCTCCAGGCAGCAGCAGGAGAGGCTGGAAGCACAGGAGAGTGCTGTGTCATGGAGAAGACAGCTTCAGATAAGTGTAAGTGTTCAGAAGAATCATTTTTGTGTGAATTGAGTATGTTTTCTAGAGTTTAGGATCATTCTTCAGATAGAAAATGAAAAAGATAAATAGATTATTCTTGGCTTTTGTCTACCATAATTACACATGAAAATGATTACACACATTTACTTATTCTAGGATGAAGTAATGATATTAAAGCAGTTGTTCAATGAACAATAAAAACAGTACTTTTGTCTAAATACTAATTAAGAATGCTGGAATTTTGGAAGATGCTTAGTTCTGCAATTTTCTGCACAGTGTGTGGTAAATCAGACATATTTTTGAAAAACAATCCTTACCTTTTTTTGTGGTTATGTTTAGTAGCCAGGGTCTTGCACATTCACAATGGTCAAATTATGGAACCAACCTAGGCGTCATCCACCAACAGATGAACGGATAAGGAAAATGTGGCTTTACACACAGAGGAATCCTACTCAGCCATTAAGAAGAACAAAATTATGTCCTATGCAGGAAAATGAGTGGAACTAGAAAATATTATGCTAAGTGAAATCAGCCAGTTTGAGACAGTCAAGGGTTATGTGTTTTCTCTCATCTGTGGAAGCTAGAGAGAAAATAGGAAGCAAAAGGACTTTCAATAATGTGGAGAAAGACATGTAGATTAGAGGAAAGGGCTTGGAGAAGGGAGTTAGGGAGGCGAAGAGAGAAGATTGAAGAAATAGATAGTTCAAATAATACTATGGCAATATGTGAAGGCATTCCTACCAATTTCACTAACGTGGGGAGGGAGGAGTGGGGCGCAGAGAAGGATGAGATATAGAGGGAAATACACCAAGAGCTGAGTGCACATTTGTTTTCATAACATTGAACTTCACTATGATGTATAACTATAATGCACTAACAAAATAATTTTTAAAATAATAAATAAAAGTTTTAATAAAAAAAGAAAACTGGTTATTTTGGTTTGGTGGCTGCATGCAAACAAAAGGGAAAAATGGGGGAAGGCCTTCTGGATGAACTGATGAACCTGCCAACTCTGTAACCTAATGCCCAGTCATTAAATGAGACCCCAAATTCTGATCAATTTAGTCCAAACTTGTATTGGCTATCATTTGAACATTCACAATCTTCAAGTGTAAGGAGACAATGATATAGACAACCATGATACAAAGGAAGATCTGTTGATCCCACAAGAAATTTCTAAAAGACTGAAACGATCTGCAGAGAGAGTACACAGTTAAGTTCACAGTGAAAGTGGAGTGAGAGAGGGATAAGGAGTAGGAATGTAGAAGGATGCCATGTTCTAGACAGCAGGAAAATGCACATGAATAAAGATGCAAATACAAGCTTGTTGAGCGGTGTTACTAGGGAATTATCATCCTGCTGGCTGGAGAAAATGGGATCTAAAAGTAGAAGTAATAGGAGACTAAGAAGAGGGTGAGGTGTGAGCCTATACTATGAGTGCTATCCTGGGGAAATTCTGATTGATTCCATAGGCAATGAAGAGCCTTTAATAGGTTTTGAGTAGGGGAATGACATTACTGGAGCAGCAGTTTAGAAGACCGATGTGACAGCAGTGCATAGTATATTCTGGAATGAAGACAAATGGGAACTGGGGAAACTGGCTGGGAATCTATTGTTATAGCCCAGCAGTTAATGAAAGTCTGAATCAAGATGGAACAGAAAGGAAAGAATCTATATTTGAGCTTAAGAAAATGCAAATATTTGGAAACATTCCATATAACCAGAGCAAATGTCTGTACCTCACAATTTTGACATTCGCCTCAGACAAGTGGCAGCTTGAGCTATGGTATGATTCTGCACAGGTGATCTCAGCTACACAGCATTGCGTTCCTTCTGTATTAATAGTGTCTTTGCAACTTTATATGGACACTAAAATGAATGCTTAAGAAAAAGTAGCTAGCTGGGCATGGTGGTGCATGCCTGTAATCCTAGGACAGGAGGATTGCAGGTTCAAGACCAGCCTCAGCAAGTGAGCAAGACCCTATTTCAAAATAAAGAAACAAAAAGGTCTGGGAGTGTAGCTCAGAGGTAGATCCCCAGTACCACCACCACAACAAAAAAGTAGTTGCTGCTTCTACTCTGCTTGTCCTGGACACTCACACAGCCAGATTACATTGGAGATTCAGGACCATATGAAATAGTGAACTGGTTACCCAGGACTTTGAGAAGGGCTTCTTGGTTACTTTAGAAAGGCAGCTGCTCTCCTCAGCCACTGTAACTTGGACATCACATGTTTGCCTCCTGGGTTTGTCCTCAAATATCTCTACTTGGTATTCCATCAGGAGCAACTGGTATGTTTGAAAATGCATTGCTTTGTTTGTTTTTCATTATGCCCAGTTTCCTACTCAGTTGACAAAGTAACTTCTGACTAAAGAACATTTGGGTCACTTCTGTCTTGCTGTCTATTCATCTATTAATTTTTTCAATGTTAAATGCATTTAATTATAATAAAACTTAGAACACAAATAAATGTAAAAAAAAATTCTTTGTCAGTTGACCATTTTCAGCCTTGCTTTTATCTCCTTTTCACCTAGTAAAAAGTAAATTTAATATTCTTCATCTGTGAATACAATAAACATGAAAGATTTAACTGCCTGAGATTTATACTCTGTGACTTTTCTCTACCACACAAATGTATGTGTATTGTGAGCCCCTTATCTCTGGCTCTTATGAATTTTGGCCTGGACCTAATAATTTCCTTTGACTATTGAATCTAAGATACATTCAACTCTGTCATTAGGTAACATTATTATACAACATCATAAAACAAATTACTTTATTTAGAACCAAAATCCTGTGAATGAAAGTATTGTTAAGTCTAATAAAATGATGGAGTGGGGTGACCCTGCTGTCCCAAATCTATTCTACAAACTTATTTTAGTCTCTAATATAATAAGTAATCAAATCATATTTTTAAATTGAGAGAGCTTTTAGAAATGTTATAATTTTGAATATTTAAGAGAGACATTTAAAAGTTTTGCTTCTTCTCTTTTAGAATCAATCCCCTGATTAACTGACCCAGTTAATAAAAGGACCTTTTTCCAATGAAATACATTTAAGTATTTAGCATACATTCTCACACTGAAAGAAATTGTTTAACTTCTGGAGGTTTTGGAGTTTGCTTCATTGACTGTTCATGCCTAGGGGAAGAAGCAGGGTTTGGTTCACCTACAGTGGTTCCTGGGAGATGCTCAAGGGTTTCGGAATGCACCAAATCCATAAGAATTCTTTCCTCATATGAAAGCCTTTGAAGACAGAAATCCATGGTATTTGCAAATGATGTTCTATATAGTCACAGGTGACTTTTGTTAAACTTTTGTGAATCTCATAATTTTACTAAAGAATTTAATGCAGCCTAAAGGCAGCATTAGTTTATCTCCAGTGTTCTTAGACCTACCCATTATCAGTTGTTATTCTTACCTTGTGACTTCTCCAAGTTCACCTTTTTGAGGAAGGTCCTTAGAATCAGATATGCTCAGGTCACAGTAAGATGTAAATGCTCACCAAACTTCTCATGATGTATACATTTTAATCCACAACTCAGACACAATTAACTCATGGCTATTTTTTGCATCCTGGACATCCTGGGCAAGGAAGTATGATGAATGGCAAGAAGCTTTCCTAGAACTCCTGAAGTCCTTTCTCTTTTTCTTAGAAACTGATGAAGATTTGGTCTCCATTCCAAAATATCTCTTTTGAAAGAATAAGTGCTCAAATAGGACTCTTTGAAAATGCAGCAGGTTTATTCTTTAGATCAGATACATTTATTTGTGTCAATTTAAATGGTCCATTGCATAATTTTAGTGATGCAAGGATAACTCAATTAAAAAACTAAGAATATGTAGAACAGCTCTGGGAGCTGAGAAGGGGGAGTAAAGCCCATGAAGAAGTGCCTTTCACTGAGCACCCCCTCTTCCAGCACGCTTCTTCCATTCCTATTCTCACACCTGCAAGTTTCGAGATCCCTTTACATCCAAATGCAAAGTCAGCATTTTTTCCAACTTCTTTTCAGGACTTCACCTCTTTAGGGGCTGGCTCCCTTTCTGTGCACCCTTTCCTGGGAAAGGGTGTAGTAGAACACCTGGGATGGTGGCTCCTCTAGTAGGCTCCTCTAGACTCAGACTTTGTCTTTTCATCCTTATCTCCTATATCAAGTGACCAGATGGCTGAATGAATACATGCTAAGTTATTAGAGACTTTGGTCGCATGCCAGTTTGAAACGCAAGGAGGCTATTTTCTTGTTGGAAACTTGCAATGAACCAATGATTAGTGTGCTTTGGATCGGCAGTTGAGTTCTGTGAACTGAACTCTCCTTCCTGAATATTGACCACTTCTTACTCAAATACCTGTCGTGAGAGACATTTCTTGGAATTGTGATTTTTTTTTTTTTTAGAGTAGTCTGTGGCTGCAAAGAGTGTGAGATTTCTGAACATATTTAACAACATCCAGACAATGTCAGAGTTGTACATACAACTTAGCAATTGTTCAGATAATTTCAGAGTTAAAAAAATCTCTGTTGGGGGAAAAATTAGCTTACTTATGGTGAACTGTTCACATGGGATTGATTTCTTTCAATTTGCCATCTCACATTTGAGCTCTGCTCAGTACAGTATAATCAATGGCAACTCCATTTTTTAATCTCTGCATAGACCTTTCCTTTTGTTTTTCCAGCTGCTCCCTTGACATTTCCAAGGATGTCTGATAGGCCTCTCTGCTGGAATGTGTACACAACCAAATTCCTTTTCCTCACTCTCTCATTCCAAACCTGTACCTGTGATCCCATCCCCTTCTAAGTCTCCTGCCACTCCAGAAGCCACCCTTCCCATCACTTAGACAAAAAGTCTAAAAAAACTCCAATGAAAAGGCAAACAGTCCCCTCCTTGTTAGTTCATTTCTACTGCTATAACAAAATAGTACAGACCGGGTAATTTATAAATAATAGAAATTTATTGCTCACAGTCTTGAAAGCTGGGACGTCCAAGACAAAGGCGCCAGCACATCTGGTGTCTGGTGAGGGCTGCTTTCCACTTCCAAGATGATGTATTGCTACTGTGTCCTCTAGAGAGGATGAACACTGTGTCTTCTCATGGCAAAAGGAGCATAGGGCAAAGAAAGGACAAAGATACACCCTTCAACCCCTTTTATAAAGTCACTAACAAAATTCTTTTTTTTTTCCCCAGTGCTGGGATCAAACCCAGGGCCTCAAGCATGTTATGCAAGTGCTCTCGCACCCAGCTGCATCTCACTTTTCAGGGCTCTTCCCTCGGGAATGAAAGGCTGCACTTAATATCATATTGGTGATTATCAACACAGGAATTGTGGAGGGCACATTTAAATCATAATACCTCCCACAAAAATTCAGTTTTGAATTATCTTTTCCTACAAATGCCACTTCTGAGCCAGGTGTGGTGGCACTCTTATAATCCCAGTACTTGGGAGGCTGAGACAGGAGGATTCCTGTTCTTGGCCAGCCCCAGCAATTTAGCAAGTCCCTCAGCAACTTAGTGAGACTCCATCTCAAAGTTAAAAAATAGGTCTGGGGGTGTAGCCCAGAGGTAGAAAGCCCCTGGGTTCTATCCCCAGTACCCCCCACCCCCACACACACACAGTTACTTCTGGACAATAAAATAATCTTCGGTGAAACCTTTCTAACCTTCCACTTCTCACCACTCCGTCCACCACATCTTGATAGTTACCACGATGGTGGCCCACATACTCTTCCTGCTTCTGTTCTTGTCCCTATAATCTATTCTCAACACTGAAGTGAGGGGGTACCTTCTAAAAAACAAGTCAGATCAGATATTTCCTCTGTTGAAAACCTTCTTGCAGTATCACTGAAAAATTATGAACATTATTAGTAATTACTTAATTAATTGTAATAGGGCCTATGTCAAAAGCATAGAAATTGCCAAACATGGTGTCCCATGCTTATAATCCCAGTACTTGGGAGGCTGATAAAGGAGGATTGAAGGTTCCAGGCTACTGCAACTTGGCAAGACCCTGTTTCAAAATAAAAAACAAAAAGGGCTGGGGGTGAAGCTTAGAGGTAGAATGCCTCTGGGTTCAATCCCCAGTACCACACAAAACAAAATCACACATACACACACACACGCACAGCATGCAGAACTCTCTTTATTTTATTTTTACCATAACCTTTATTATTCCTGTTTTGCACATGGGAAAACTGAACTACACTAAGAGTAAATTACCTTCTCAAGGTCTCTCACATAGCAAGGGGGCAGAGCTCTGCTTTCTCTTTTCTTTTATAACTATTTAACTTCCTAACATGGAACATTGTTTTAAACAAAGTTTATATAATAATCCAATTTTCAGATGAAAAATAAGAATATATGTAGTTCTTTGAATTTTTAAAAATTCACACATAATAATTTAATATATTGATGGGGTACAGTGTGATAATTTGATACATGTATATAATGTGTAATGGTCAAACAGTAATTAGCATTTCCTAAACATTTATCATTTCTTTGTGTTGGGAACTTTCAAACTTGTTATATATTTCTTCCATCTAACTGTATTTTGGTACCTGCTAACCAACCTCCTTCTATCCCCCTCCCCACAACTCTTTTCAGCCTCTGTTGACCAGTATTCTACTCTATACCTCTTTCTATTTTTCTTCTTTTTTGTGGTTTTTGAGTTTAGGGTCACACTCAGTTCTTGTGCATACTAGGTAAGCACTCTACCACTTGCTACATCCCTAGCCAAATTCTCTGCTTCTATGAAATCAACATTTTTATCTTCCAAAAATGAGATAATATGCAGTATTTGTCTTTCTTTGCCTGGTTTCTTTTGTATATACTTTTATTGGTTCTTTGTAAATTATACATCATAGCAAGGTTTGAAGTGATACATGCATGCACGCCACTCTTGGTGTATTTTCTGCCACATCCCAGCCTCTCCCCATCCTCCCTCCTTGTACTGTTAGTGAGATTGTCAGTAACACTTAGTGTCTGGGTGTAACATTATTGGAACTGTTTCCTTCCTTGATCCTCTCTTTCCCCTCCCAGGATCCTCCTCCAATCCCCTTCTGCTATCCTACTGGTCTCTTTCCTCATTTATCTGAAGTCCCTTTTCTTTCCTGTTTTCTCTCTTGTTTGCACATATGAGAGAATACATGTGACCTTTGAATTTCTGAGGCTGGCTGATGTCACTTAGCATAATATTCTCTAGTTCCATCCATTTTCCTGCAGATGGCATAATTTTGTTCTTCTTTGTAACTGAGTAAAATTCCACTGTGTATATATACCACATTTTTATCCATTCAGTTGTTTACAGACACCTAGATTGGTGCAATAATTTGGCCATGGTGAGTTGTGCTGCAATAAACATGGGTATTTTCTCAAAAGAAGAAATATAAATGACCAACAAATATATGAAAAATGTTCAACATCATTAGCAATCGGGGAGATGCAAATTAATGGCAACCATCAAGAACACAAACAATAATAAATGCTGTTGAGGATGTGGAAAAATAGTACCTCTTACCCACTGTTGGAGGGATTGTAATTTAGTACAACCACTATGTAGATCTGTGTGGTAGAGTTTCCTCAAAAGTCTAAGAATGGAACCAACGTATGACTCAACTATACCACTTTGTTGAATCTTTCCAAAAGAATTAAAGTCAGAATACTATAGTAATGCCTGGTTTATTTCACTTAACATAATAATGTGCTAGTGTTCCAGTTCCATACCTGTTGCTACAAATGGCAAGATTTCATTCTTTTTATGGCTAAATAATATTCCATTGTGTATATATTAGTATTTGTCAATGTATAATATATTGATATATTAATATTAATATAATTTAATATTGATATTAAATATAAAATATATTTTATATAATTTAATATATTAATATATTTATATATTTAATATTTTCTTTATGTACTCATCCATTGATGTGTATCTTAGTTGATTCCATATCTTGGTTATTGTGAATAGTGTTACAATAAATGTGAGAGTGCAGGTATCTCCTTGACATACTGATTTCATTTCATCTGTATATATGCCTAGTAGTAGAATCACTGAAACATATGGTAGTCCTATTTTTAGTTCTTTGAAGGACCTCAGTACTGCTACTGTTTTCCATAATAGCTATACTTACTTACATTCCCACCAAACAGTATATAAGAGTTCTTCTTCTTCTACATTTTTGTTAGCATTTATTGTTTTTTGTCTTTTTGATTATAGTTATGCTAACTGGAATGTGATGGTATCTTATTGGGGTTTTGATTTGCATTTTCATTATGATTAGTAATACTGAGCATATTTCACAAACTTATTGCCCATCTATATACCTTAATCTCTTAATTTGAGAAGTGTTTATGCAGATCAGTTGCTCATTTTAAACTGGACTGCTTTTTTTTTTGCTGTTGAATTTTCAGTTTCTTGTGTATTCTGGATATCAATCCCTTATCAAATTAATAATTTGTAGTCTAATCCAAAAAATTATTGCCCATGTCAGTGTCTTGAATTATTTTCCCTATGTCTTCTTCTAAAAGTTTCTGGTCTTACATTGAAGGGTTTTTTTTTCTTTTTTGAGTTGATTTTTGTATAATAAGAGAGAGAGAGAGGTATTTGTTCATCTGCATGTGGATAATCTAGTTTCTCTGGCATCATCTATTGAAGAGACTGTCCTTTCTCCAATGTATGGTTTTGGTGCTTTTGTTGAAGATCAGCTGGGTGCAGATGGATGGATTTATTTCTGGATTGTCAGTTCTGTCCCATGGGTTTACGTGTCAGTTTTCATGCCAGAATGTACTATATTTTGAGAGTAGCTTTGTGATGATGTTTTTTAGCATTCTTTTTTATGGAGGGAGTAGTCAGCAGTACATTGAGTAACAACCAAATTTCTCTTGATGATGATCATCCTAACAGTGTTTTAGTCTCCTGGAGTTATCAGTACTAAGTTTCAGTGTTTATTTTGCACTTCAGTCCTCAATAAAATTCAAGTACCAAGGTTGTATTGTGACTTTTTACCATTGTTGTAGTTTAAAAATCATTGTTCATGGAGATGAGAAGTGTGTGTAAGTGATCAATGCTATTTTCATTAAATTGCATTTGTAAATTCTATTCTGTTAAAATTAGCAGGAATTAAAATGAGTGTAATGTCAGATGAAGGATTTACTCAACTGGGAAGTGTTACTGTATTTTATCAGACCAATAATAATGAGAGGAACCAAAGTCATAATAAGTCTAAATATTGGTATATAATTAAAAAACACTTTTCAAAATGTATAGAAAACTCATTTATGTGGGCTATAATTCTTAAAGTCACGTTAAGTTTTTGAAGAATGTAAGCAAGTAAAAATTTCATCTGCTACTCAGTCCTAATATATCTTCATGTCAAATATTTCTTAATATATCCATATCTAAATAACTGTCCACAGAAAAGACATTTTATATATAGTGAAACTCCAACAATCTTGCCAAGAACTAAACCACTAATATGTTATTCAATCCTTATTTTCTTAGGAATATAAAATTATATATAATTGATTAATACTTATATTTAAGTCATAATAATCACATTCTGAATTTACTGAATGGAGTACAAGATAAAGTTGTTATGACTTTACATACTAAGCTGTTTCTAAAGCGTGGCTAATGTTCCTTTAGTCTTACTATTCAGGATTATAAGCTTTTTTAGCATGATCTCTGTTGGAGAATTATATAATCAAACCAAAATAATAATAATTTAAAAAAAAGAATGCCTGCCTGGAGGTACTAGTCTTAAATTGAGAGTTACTTTTGGAAAAATACAAATTAACTCACCACCCATAATATTATCAAATTACTCTAACAGTTTAAAGCACATAAACGAGTTTTCCCATAAGTATTGGTTTCTTTACATATTTTTCTCATATATTCAGCATTGCTTTTTCATACTGACTTATGCTTGGAAAAAGTTTTTTAATACTGCTCTGTATTTTGAATGATACACACACCATCATGGGTTACTAAAGTGTTGTGATTGTATGAACTTTAGAGGCATAAATATTTGAGTTTAAGCTGGGTGTGATGATGTATGCCTGTATCTCATTATTTGGGAGGCTAAGACAGGAGGATTGCAGGTTTGAGGGCAGCCTTAACAACTTAGCAAGATCTTCAGCAACTTAATGAGACTATATTTCAAACTTAAAAGGAGTGAGAGTATAGCTCAGAGGTAGAATGATTAAAACTGTTAGGCTTAAAAAACAGATATTCATAATCTAGAAATAAGGGGGAAAGTACATAAAATGTTATGCTTTCTTTGCATAGTAAGGCTTCTACAGTTTGTTTCTCTTTTCTTTCATTCACTCAGTAGTGTGGCAGTGATGTGATGGCATGAATAACTTGTCTGGAATGTTATCATTTATTGAAAAGCTGGTGTGGAGCAGGTACTAGATAGATAACATTGCACTATGCTCGTGGAAGACAAAAAGGACATTAAAAATTAACTAACCTTCACAACTAATCAAACTGCAATATCAAAGTGATCAAAAACTTTGGTTACCTCTTGGGAGAAAACATTTCTTAATATACCTAGAGGATTTTTTTTTTAATCTTTAAAAAAAACTTTATGTCATTTTGCAAATGCAACATTTTGGACAACTCAAGAAGTGAATCTCTTTTCTTCTTCTTTCATAGGAGATTGCTTTGTTCTTGCTGTTGTCATTATTGTGGCTTGCTTAAACCACCGTAATTATTGATAAAAGAAAAAAAATAAGGAAAGCTATCTTTGACAGCTAAGTCCTAAAAATATGATGATATAGAATAATTACCATTCTCCAACCTTATGAAGACATAGAAAGTAATATCCGTGAGTTCTGTATTGCTCTTTTAAAATCATTCCGAGAAGAAATATTTTAAAGGTCTTCAGGAAACCTTATGCAGTACGATAGTAGTTGCCTGATCATTAAAATAGTCATGTTTCCAAGGCGCTTAACGTTTCATTTCGTTAAGATTTGTCAAGGATGTGAAGCATCACGTACTGCAATTATAATCATACTTGGTATTTAGCATAATTTGATAGCCTTTCAGGTCAGTAGTTTAAAAATATTTTATCTTCAGAATATATTAAAGAGAACACTGAGCCATGCGGATCTGTGCCCATCTCCCCAACCCCCCCACCCCCGGCATCCACTCTGCTCTCCCCCACCAGCAGTGGCTGCTCCAAGCATGGGGGTGATGCTAATCCCTACACAGAAGGTTCACAACAGGAAGTAAGGACAGCTTCAGGGTGGCTAGTCCTTGGCACCTGCAGGGTCAGAGGACACTTTTGACCTCAAGTTTAGACCCTACTTGCCCCACCCATTTCTCTTTAGGATTGCTCTGGGCTGTCTTAGAACTATTCTATAGCCAGTGTCATCAGAGGGCTTGTTGATATTGACAAAAAAAATGGCATGGCTCTGCAAGGTGGAATTTACCTAGAATACACTTGTTAGATATCTCTCCTCTAGTTCATAAAGATGAAGAGCTAGCCCAATGGAGATCTGCCTTGAATGATCTCATCACATTCCAAAAGTGGAATGAAATAATAAGAAAGGCTTGTGGTTATCACTATCCCTGGATAATGTGAGAAGGTCAAGGAAGGGACTGGTCTAATAAGGAAAAGTCCTGTGGGATCTATTGTTTTGGGTTTCATAGAGCCAGGATACTGCCATTAAAGCAGCAGTGTTTGAATGCATAGTGTGAGACCTGGGAGAGAAAGCCTTAAAAGCACACAGCACTTAATTTTGAACTTCTCTTCATATTGCCCTATAGGTAATTGGCATAAGTTGACCAAACATATTTTAGTCTGGCACTTGATTTCAGAATTTCTATTATAGAAGACCATTTCTGTGGGGGGGGGGGGGAATAACAGAATGTGTACATTTTCCAAGGGTTTAAATAAAAGCAAACTTACCACAAAGTGAATGAATCTTGTTACATGATCCCTTCCTTCCAAGGAACCCTTTATTTAAATTGTTTCTGTCATTATTCCTATGAAATGTATTTGTCAAGCCAGGCCAGGTGGTGCATGCCTATAATCCCAGTACTTGGGAGGTGGACACAGGAGAATGACAGAGTCAAGGCCAGCCTCAGAAACTTACCAAGACCCTTAGCAACTTAGTGAGACCCTGTTACAAAAGAAAAAATAAAATAGGGCTGGGGCCATAGCTCAGAGGTAGAATGCCCCTGAGTTCAATCCCCAGCATCACTAAAAAAAATGTATTTGTTATTAATCTCATAAACCTCCCCTACCGAATTGCATACAACATAAAGTAGTTAGCTACATAGATATTTTTATCACATAGGTATCCAGGTTGTGTTTTACTATTTACACATGCAATTTTAGAAGAAAAGCATTGTTTTTGAGAATCAAATAGATCCATTTCAACCATATCTTGTAATATAAATGATTCCTTCTTTCATAGGTTACTTGCTATAAGAGTGAAAAATTTCAATTGTATAGCTGTGATTTGAGGATAAATTCCATTTGATTAGTAGGTGTTTTAAAATTGCCAGAACCTAACTCTATTGCCATCATTTAGATCTACCCAAGTTTCTGGGAAGAGAATAAGTAAGTAGCATGTGTGTGTGTGTGTGTGTGTGTGTGTGTGTGTGTGTGTGTGTGTGTGTGTGTTTAAACCACTAGCTAGTTCTATGTGAATTATTCACATTGTTTATTGGCCAGTACATAAAAACCACTTCTCCAAATCAGTATTCACACAGGCCGTTAGAAGCATGTTAGCGTTACCTAAAACAATCAAGTTACTTCCTTCCTCTCTAGGTAATTGTACTTTTCATGGCTAGTTCACCTTTCCACATTTCTGCATGTTTGCCTCCTTGGCACAAGTCCCCTGGAGCTTCCTGTGTGGCGGTGGTCACTACATGACAGAGGTAATGTAACCCACACCCTGCTAGCTTGAGGTAATGTCCTGGAAGCCACACCACCGGCATCTAGGGTTACAGGGACACCCTTTCCCAACCACGTTGGGATTGCCAAGTTATGGAACCAACCTAGGTGTCTATAAACAGATGAATGGATTACAAAATTATGGGAAATACACACAATGGAATTTTACTCCATAATAAAGAACAAAAATTATGTCATTTTCAAGAAAATGGAAGGACCTGGAGAACATTATGTTAAGTGAGATTAGCCAGTCACAGAAAGTGAAGGGACATATGTGTTCTCTAATATACGGAAGCTAGGGAGTAATTGGGATACCAGAGGGACTCCAGACAATGGAGGAGAAACCTCAGTGGAGCCAGGGAGGTGGTCTAAGGGAAAGGGAGGAGGAAGACTGAGGTTCATCAATGGAAATACTACCACTGACTCTGTGTACATATGTGAATACAACAATGTCAATCTCAGTACTCTGTATTGGAAAGAGGGGAAATGGGGAGGTGGGGGGGCACCAAGTGCTGTGTGCATGTATGTCATTGTTAATATGATTTACATTATGATGTGAGACTATAATGCACCAATAAAAGCACATTATAATGAGAAAATTGCACCTTACCTCAAGGATTTGATTTCAGACTTCAAAGATTTAACAAGGCTATTTCCACAAAAACATAAAATTAAATATCCATTTTTCAAAATAACAAAGAGGTAGAGATATGAATCATGATATGAAAAGGGCTTTCATGTTATTAACAAAAATTTTAATTTTAAACATTTATTCTGGTAGTGCACAAAAAGAAAATAGCAAACAGGATTTCTTATTGATTTGTAGGGAAGCCACACCTTATCTCAGTGACATTATATTATTAATTCATCATTATCAAGGTCATAAAATAGAATCTTTTAAAAGTGTAAGCAATTTAATAATTTTTCACCAAATTTAATAGGCAGTTTAGAGTTTTACTGCTATTTTAAATCTGTAACTTTGAATCTTACTTGTGCTTTTTAAAAAAAATCTTTAATTTCCTTTTGAATCAGTTAAAGTAATAAAATTATACATTATGGTTAATGTGTAACAAAATGATTTAAAGTACTTAACAAACATACTATAAGATGGTCTAAAATATAGATTTGTTCAATGTTAACATAAAGGCATGAGAAATATGTTAGTAAGGTATTAAAGTAAATTACCCAAAATTATTTTATTAGGAACATTAATAATACTTTAAAACTTTTAAAGTGTATTATTTTAAAATTTAAAATCTAGTGAAAAATCCAATAAAAATGTATTAGATATATTCACAATATAGTGACAAAATCTTTCCCAGAGTTCCAAATAAATATACAATTAGTAATTTCTTATTTCTGTTTTCTGCAATTTTATGTTCCATTGTTTATAAATATTGCAAATAACATCCCTAAAATATTGGTCATGATCAAACACCAAATATATCAATTAAACAGTTTTTAGAGGTGTGTGCTACTATGACATTAGCAATATTCATTATTAAATTCAGGTTTTTCCAAAGATAATGTTGGATTAACTTCTAATAAGAAATGTTTGGTGCTTGCAACCCCTCTCCCACCTTCTGCCCCTATATTGCTTTTCAGTTGCTTTACAACAAACCTAAGCTCAAATATTGGATCTTATCAAGTAAGAAAAATGGGATGGGCTAGATCCGTCAAGTTAGAGCAGCCACCAAAGATGACTGAAGCCTGATTTCTGTCTCTGTGCTGGATTGGGGCACCAGTTAGCCTCCTATTGTACTTGTATTGATCCCTCAGGCTCTTATTCCACATTGACCCTTCATCTCCCTGTCCAGGGGGATTCCAGCCTTTTATTCCTCCACTGAGGACTGCAGTTGGTCAGTTTGTTTTGAAAGTTGACAGTTCAAACAATAAGGAAAATCGAAAATCACTTCTAGGTAAATACCACAGAAATAATTATTGATAGCAAAAATCTGCCAATGGATACAAAAATAAGTAGTTAAAAGATGAAAAAGAAATAGGATATCTGCATAGCCTCAAAATATCTTCCCCAAGATATTTATTATTTCAAAAGAAAAGATAGTTACTTTACAGTAGAGAAACTCAACAGGAACCATGTGGTGATCTGGATAGTGCCTTTGGGAACAAGATGAATACATACATATCACATGGTCAAGGTTAATGTCAGTAGTAACATGGTAGATTGAAATCATGTATCCTTATATGATGGTATTCATGTTAATAATGTATAATCTAATGAGACAATATCAGAAAAACAAAATGAGGAACATTCTACAAAATAATTGACCAGTAGTCTTTAATTTTTTTGTTTTGTTTGTTACTAGGAATTGAACCCAGGGGCATTCCACCTCTAAGCTACACCCTCAGCCCTTTTTATTTTTTGTTGTTGAAAATAGGGTCCTCAAAAAAAGGGGTTTGGGGATGTAGGTCAGTGGTAGAGTGCTTGCTGTCATGAGTAAGTTCCCAGGTTCAATCCCCACCTGGTTTGTTCAGTCCCCACCTGGTTTGTTTGTTTGTTTGTTACTCTGGAGAAGAATAAGGATGTTAGTATAGAAACTGTGAAATCCAAATAAAATATCCAACTTAGTAATGTTAATTTCTTGGTTTTGATAATGTAGTGTTATTATATAAAAATATATTAGGAAGGTTGGGTGAAGGGCATATAGGAACCTCTTATACACCATGTAGTACAGGGTGTACTATTTTTTTATCTTTTTCTGTAATTCTGTGTGTGTGTGTGTGTGTGTGTGTGTGTGTGTGTGTGTGTGTGTGTGTGTTGTACTGGGGATTGAATGCAGGATCTCTTGCATCCTAGGCAGACACTCCACTATCGAGCTACATCCCCAGCAATTTCTTTAAGGTTTTATTTTAATTTCAAGATAGGGTCTTTAGTATAAGTCTTGACCCTATCTTGAAATTAAAAGGGCCCAGGCAACTTTGTTATCTTCTGTTTCAGCTTCCCAAGTAGCAGGGATCACAGGCATGCACCACCACACCCAGCTTTTATCTGTAATTCTTGAATAATGAGTTCAAATTTTAAAGTTATTTTTAGTAAGGAAAATTGACAGTTCAAATCAATATAATTCAGTTGTGTTAACCAAACATAATTACTGAGTATGAAATATGTAATAAGTACTACACAGGATACAATGATAAGTAAACAGTTCTTGCCTTCAAATGATTTAAAGTTTGGTGAGAGGAATAGAATAAATTAAGCTAGCAGTTTGAGAATTGCACAAACAAGGCAGAGATGACTTCATGTGCGTGTGTGTGTGTGTGTGTGTGTGTGTGTGCGCGTGCATGTGTGTGTATGTCTCTATTTGACAGGGTAGTAGATTTAGAAAAGTTTTTTGTGAGCATGACATGAGGTAGAGATTGAAGAGTAGACTGAATTTTGATGAGAAACAGAGAAGAAGCATTCAGAGTGGAGAGATCAGCATAAGGAAAAGTCAGAAAGTGATGGTGTCTGGAAGTAATACGTGGCCCAATTGTCAAAGCCTAGAGTGGTACTTGGGGATTACTTCACATGATTCTTTAGTATAAGTCTTAGTTCAGATGGCCATCCAAAATATCATACACAGTGTGGCTTAAGCAACAGAACTTTATTTTCTCACAGTTGAGGAGGCTAGAAGTCTCAGATCCAGATGCCAGTCAGTGTTAACTAGTGAGGGCTCTCTTACTGGTTTGCGTATGGCCACCTTTTTGCTGTGTCCTCACATGGCAGAAGAAGAGCACAGAAGCTCTCTGCTGTCTCTTCTTATTAGGCCACTAATGCTACAGAGTCAGGATCCCAGCCTTATGACATAACTTAGCCTAAATTACTTCCATAAAGGCCTTATCTTCAATAGGGGCGTGGGCATGGATTTTAGAGGGATATGAGCATTCAGTCCATAATATCCCACCATGGCCTCCAAAATTTGTGTCCTTTTTGTATGTAAATACATTAGTTCCATCCTGAGAGCCCCCAAAGTCTTAATTCACAGAAACATCAATTCCAAAGTCTAAAGTTCAAAGTCTCATCTAATTATCATCTAAGTCAGATGATAATTTGAAGAAACTTGTACAATTGATCCTGAGACAAAACTCCTTTTCAGTTTTGAACCTATAAAAACAGGCAAATTATATTCTGCCAAAATACAATTAGGATAGACATTTTTCTTACAAAAGGTAGGAGACAAGAACAATCCTCTTTGGCTTTATGTCTCTCCTTCCAGGCCCTTTGGGGTGGCAGCGTTATCTGCACAGCTCTGTAGCATGGTCCTACCTCTGAAAAGGAGGAGGAAGCATCCTTTTCACCCTACCCCTTCTCACTGGCCTGTGGTGGGAATGACAGTCCTGGTGATCTCCGAATAGTGAACCTTTGCAGCCACATAGCTCTATGGTGCAGTTCTGTAGAGTCCAAGGAACCTGACAGCCCACCTCTATCTCACTCTGCTTTCTTTAACCCCTTTACTTAAAACTGGCTGTGCCTCTGTTGGTACAATCCCACCTCTCTTCCCAGATCTTGCTGAAATGGCTGGTCACATCCATGAATTGCATTCATGATCTCTTTGTCAGATTGTTGTTCCACCACACCCATGGTGTTCTCTTCAAAACAAGCTTTCTCTCTCTTTTTTCTCATCTCTAAGTTCTGGTTTCTTTTTGCTTAAAAATTCCTTTTTTGATTCATTTCACCCCTCTCTAATTTTACAGGAAGCAGCAAAGAGGCCCCAAACTGTATTTTCAATACTCTGCTTAGAAATCTCCTCTGCTAACTATCCAGTTTCATTACTCAAAATTTCTACTTCCCACAAAACATCTGAACACAATTCAGCCAAGTTCTCTGCCCCTTTCTAGGCAAGATATCATCTCCTCCAATTTCTAGAATGATTTTTCTCATTTCCATCAAGGCCTTCATCAGAATGACCTTTAAGAACTATGTTAACCAGCTTTCCATTGCTGTGACAAAGTGTCTCAGATAAGCAATTTAAGGGTTTGACTAAGGGTCTGTTCTAGCTCACAGTTTCAGAGGTCTCAGTCCATGGTTGCTTCGCCCTTTCGCTTTGGGCGTTATGGTGGCACAGAACACCGTGGCAGGATTGTGTGATAGAGGAGGTCTGTTCATCTCATGGCAGCCAGGAAGCAAATAAAAAGAGGGAGGGGCCAGGGTCCCAGTATCCCCGCCAAGGGCGCATCCCCAGTGACCCAACTGCCCTTTACTAGGCCCCACCTTTTTATGTTTCTGCCATTTCCCCTTCCAGTAATGTACAGTCTGTCGACCAAACTTTTAACACCTGGGCCTTTGGGGGACATCTCAGACCCTAACTCTAGCAATATCCGTATTTCTACCAACATTCTGAACACGATTATTTATGCATTCACTAAGAAAATTCTGTACGTGATTATTTATGTTTCTCTCCAGTTCTCCTCTTTTCCAAATACAGTCAGATTGGGGGTTAGGGATTCAACACATGAATTTTAAGAGGACACAAATATTAAGCCCATAACAGCAAACCACCTTTTACTTTGGGAAAGCTGAGTGAGTCATTTACTATAGTTGTGTTACCAGAATTTAGATAAAGTCTCATACTTGGGTTTTCATGAACCTTACCCCAAACCACATGCCTTTGTGTTTTTTGACTTGAGTCTTTATTCTAGAGAGAGAAGAAAATGACAGTGAATACATTTTTATTCATCACTTTAAAATTGTGCTGCCTCTTGGGCTTAAATTTCCTAATATTATTGATTCAAGAAATAGCATCAATTTTCTACAATATGTACTAATCTCACCTTCAAACATAACAAAGTATCTGAGGATTATAAAAAGTAACCATGACAACAGGCTCTCTTGCACCCTACTCTGTGATGGCAGAGTATATGAACATGCAGATCTTTGGCAGGAAGTATTTGTCTGTGGACACACACACACACACACACACACACATACACACACACATACACACACATGCACCACCAGAAAATTTTATATGTATATGTGCATATATTAACATTTTTAATAGAAGAGAGAAAAAAAGATCCCCTAAGATTGTATCATAGACATGAATATGCAGCCGAGTATTTTTAGAAATAAAACTATGAAAGTTTTGGTATCAGAAATCCTAGGTTCTAGTTTAGTCTTTTGTAACTTCCCAGCTGTTATATACTTTGGAAAAAAGAGAACCCCCTGATGCTTTAGTTTCCCCATCTAGGGGATGGACACAGGAGCTCCATCCCTTCCCTACCTACCATGCAAATGCACCTGAAGCAAAAGACATCATGCACTGGGAGGGTTTTGTGAAGTGTCATATTTATTTCACTCATCATGTCATTGCCATACTCGTGATTATTTTCTAATATTTTTACTTTCAAGTTCTATAATTAAAGGTGATAGAAAAAGTCTGAAGATATAATTGTTATGATAGAAAATGGTAGGAGTGACAAAAACTACCTGTGAAAGGTCACATGATCGATAGCAATCATGCATGAGGGTGAGAGGCCAACAGGTGATCCAATAATTATCTTCAAGCACTCCAGAGAGTTAATAATGGCTGAGCAGAATGGGAAAGGTCAGCATGGGCCATTTAAGCTAATTAAACGAAATAGCTTTCCAAGAGCGAAAGTCATTGCAAAGTAGCACTGGCTCCTGGGGAGGCTGTAGGATCCCATTTTGTGACAGATATCCCATTGTCTGGGAGCGGTTAAACAACAGCCATAGCTAGAGTCAGGGGCTCCACTGACCCAGAGCTTCCTTTCAGATTTGTGCTTTGTGCTTCCACATGGACCTGGTGTGTTGTCATATTGGGTAAGGACACTTCTGATTTTTCTGGTCATGATAGTTTACCTACAGAAAAAGAAACAAATGATTTTTAAAAAAAAAACCCACAAAGTGAATACACACTAAATAATTTCCCTCCTTAAAAAAAGAAAGTGTCCAATCTTTATTTTAAAGTATTGAAAACAAACAATTTTATTTAATGCATACTGTGAATAGTAGAGCATGCTTCTTTCCAAGATGATGTTCATTTAAAGTAATGGAAATGGGAAAGAAGGCAAGAGAAAGGAAGGAAAGGAGCTGGGGGTGAAGGATTCAGAAAGGCCAGCAGTAGGACTCCCACAGGGGAGAGGGGGAGAGGGAGGCCAGAGGAGGAAAGAGACGGGGGGGGGGGGGGGCACATTCCAGGTTTCCTGAAGGGCACACCCTGCTCTTCTCCAGACTGTGGAATCGGGGCTGCTTTCCTTTATCTTCTGCCTCTGAAAGTTAATTAGCTGGTTAATCACTATGTTCAGATGCTCAGCCCGCTGACACCTTTACTTGGTTTAATAACTTGAGCGGGCCACCAGAGTGGACATTGAAAAATGTTTTCTAGACAGTGGTAGCAGGGACAAAGCAGTTTTATCCAGATCGAATCAAACCAAATGTCCTCCAGTCAGAAAATTGTCCTCCACTTTAACTGCTGGAAAAAGTGATTAAGAATCAGGTTTGTATTTCTAGAATTTCAACCAGTTTGTGTACAATATGTTCCATTAAAATCAATGAAACAGTATTTATTTAATTCTAATGAGGCATTGTCTTAGAAACTTCTTAAACACTTCAAGATTGAAGCTTTGCAGTGAATAATACATCATTACTGTTCCTTTTTTAAAGTGAGGAAAGGAGAATCTAGTTTGTCTCTATCTCTCTTTTATCTATCAACCTATCTACCTACCTGTCTACCTGTCTTCTAGTGTTCTGTTTCATTCTTTCAGAAGGAATTATTTTTCACTTTCTCAAAGTCTTAGTAATTATTGAATGTATTAACTAAATGGATTAGAGAATGGAGCCAAGAGAGGCTAAATGGTGACTCGAAAGAAGGTTGGAAATAGATGTGGCACATTGTTTTTGATAATTTCAGGATTTTGCTATTGACCAATTTTGATCCTGCTTCATAGAATAGCTGCATGTTTTATTGTTCAGTGAGCAAACACGTGTTTATGCACAAGAGCATGGATGCTACTCATTTCTTCATTTGAATAATATAATTCTTACATGAAGACTATTTTGTAGAAAGTCCTTTGCTAAGTTGTGATTTAGAGTTTTCATTAAAACTGTAGATCAGTCTTTTAAAAATTCCAGTAGATTTTTTTGCTTTGCTCAGGTCTTTCTGAGAAACCCAAAGCAAAACAAACACATTTTAAAACCTCTGTTTATATTTCCCAGCAGACATTATATATAGGTACCTGGGGACCACTTCATTTTCAAAATTGAATATCCAAAACAGTCTTTGAGACACATAAGGCTTAGTCATGAACTTACTTGTTAAATTATCAAGTTAATTATACTTCCTATGCAAGAGCTTTCCAAGAAATTATAAAATTTGTCTGTGGTAAGTTAAAGTTTAATTCTCAGGGAAAATTAGAGAAAGTGGCTAAATTATATTAATTTATCTTGGAATTGAAATAATATTTAAATTAAAGCACACATGCTTTAGAATTGTACTGTGGAAAGGCAGTGCTTATCTGTGGGTCACTGGTTTCAGTGTTGCCTTCTGGCCTGACTATGATGTCTGCAGGCTTGCTTCTTACACAAACAACAGTCATTGAGATTAGCCCTCAGTGGTTAAGACCAGTGACTAGACAATAGTGAGAGCTGCCAGTAAGATAACAAGCATGAACTTCCTTGCATGCTCCTCATACCAGATTTGTGAAAGTATCTGTCACAGCTTTCCCAAATGACCCCCAGTGAGACTCCGCCTTTATGGAATTCATCTTCTTTATTTCTCTGTGGGTTCTCTTAAACTAAGCCCTCC